>VZTJ01005117.1:652058-702150 GCA_013397795.1 Orthonyx spaldingii | reverse complement strand
TTTTTTTTTTTTTAGGGGGGAGGAGAGGAGGTGGGTTTCTAAATCCACACATCATCAGATCTATTTGTGTTTATTTTTACATATTGGGATTTTTTTGTGGGCGACCATTCTTCACTAGAGACTGAGCATAAGCAATGGAGACAGAGAGAGAGAGATAAAAATATATATAAACGTAAGAATCAGCAGATAATTGAAACTGGTTTTCTTAATGCCAGCATTAAAATTCAGTTTGCTTTAGATAAATGGAGTATTTTGACACAGGTTATTTTTAGACCCATGATACCAGGCCTGGCAGATGAATGCTTTGTTTTGGTAAATTTTCTTCCTGTTCCACAGCACTTCACCCAGTTAAGAGTTTGTGCCATTGTAATAGATTCAAAAGACAAATAGCAAGCTATTGATCAAAGAACTCCTGGCAGAGATAAATTCAGCCTTAAACCTGCATAAACTGGCTTGTTGAATATAGTTTGGCTATTTATACTGTCCCATCATGCTGTATTTAGAGCTAAGGGTTTGGTGACAGGAGTTGAAAGTGTATGATCTGCTTTAGCTTGGAGGATGAGATGTGCTAAATGAAACATTAAAGAGTTCTTCTGTGCTTTGTTCTGTCCTAATGCAAGTTGTCAGGGGCTTTTTGTTGTCTGGGGTTTTTTGCTGGAAAAAGAATAAATTTATTTTATCATAAACCCAGTCATTTGTGAATACTTTAAACTACAGCAATATTTTCTGCAGTTATGTTAAAAATAGCATATCCTAGGGACAGAGGAAGCAGCTGTGTTAAAGTATCTGCCTATTGCTACATTTTCAGGATTTCTATTAATGATACAAAGTCAGTTGAAATGACATCCATTACATATTTGTCCAAACAAGTGGAGAAGAAAAATAAACAATGTGGTGCTAGAGAATCCATTAAAGTTGTGTATTTCTGCCTGTCTTTCCTAATCAGAGGAGCTGATATCTACATTCTACCCACAGTTACTTCTATAACACATATATATCACACTGAAAAGCACTAAGACAGTGAGGTTTGCCTGCCTAATTTTTGTTCTTACTCATCTTTACTCTTTTGTGGTTCATATGTACACAGATAAAATTTACATAGTCTGAAGGATGCATAATGGTTTTCAAAGTGATGCTTTCTTCATGAAAAGAAGCAAAACTAGACTTCTACCGAGTAGATAACTTCATTCATTTAAGGACCATAAATATTCTTGCAATAATGCAGACAAATTTTCCCAAAGGAGAAGATGACTGTAAATAAAGTGGGTGATAGTCTTTATTAATGCTTATACTGTTAGATTCAGCAAATGCTACTCCACTATGCCATCAGTTACAATTTTTCCTCCATAGATTTTTGTTTACAGTTACTGTCAGCATACAATTTGAGTCAGGACTGTATATTAAGGTACTAGAAATGAATATAGCATGTGGTAATCCTGTTCCATAGCTTGTTAGTGCTTTGGTCCTCTTGTGTCTTTTGTTAACCTTTGTTTTCCAAGTATCTTGTAAATGTCTTTCTGTACAGGTCCATTACAACACAAAATTAAAAATGGCTATTACAAAATACTGTATTTTATCATTACATTTCATTAGTATTTTAATAATTACTAAAATCTAGCTTTTCTATTTAAAACATCTGTACTAAGAGTGAAAGGGTCTCCAGTTTTAGTAATTTTTGTAAACTGTTTGTCTCTCTTAGTTTTGGACATGGCTCGACACGTTCCCCTGTACCGAGCTCTGCTGGAACTGCTCCGTGCTATTGCATCCTGCACATCGATGGTGCCGCTACTTCTTCCTCTGTCAGGAGAGAGTAGCGAAGAGGAGGAAGAGCAGTTGGAGTCACAAGCTTCTGTTGGGACTTTGTTGGCTAAAATGAAGACCTGTGTAGATACCTATACCAACCGACTGAGGTAAGCTTCTATCAGCCCTGTCCTTCATTTAAACTGGATTGTGTGGTTGTGGTTTAAGAATGGTCCTCCCCAGTTCAGTGCTCCCACTGAGACTCTCCAAACCACGTTGCCCCTTGATTGCTCCCGCCTTCCCCCTGTATGGCGAGCTGGAAAGGAGAATTGGAAGCACAAAAGGTAAAAATCACGGGTTGAGATAAGAACAATTTGCTGGGAGCAGCAATGAGATAAGAAAACAAACAGTAACAGCAACAATGTAATTGACAGAAGTGCACAAAAGAAAGAGTGATTCACATGCAGAAATGTTCACCATGGAGCTCAACCCAACTGCAGCTACTGCACTCTGACCCCTCCCTCCAGCTTGGAATGGGCATTATCCAGCTGTTCCCTCTGTTGTGGTACTGGCACCATCCAACTGCTCCCTCCATCAGGCTTACTTGACCAGACAGGACCCCTTCTTCCCAGAGTAGAGTCCCTTTCCCCTGCCCCAGCAATGGCCTGAGGCGGTGTAGAATAACCTCTGGGTCCTGGCTATGCCCCTTCCTGGATAGTGCAAAAATTAACCCTGTTCTGGCTGGAACAGGACATGTGCTTTTATCTGTTATGAATATAGAAGTGAGAGAAGATTGAGTTCTGTATATTTGTCTGAATGGATGCTGCCATCCAGAGTGAAAATATGCCATCTGTTTGATCTAGATGTGCATTTGTATGTATCTGTCTGGTTTACTGTACTATTTACAGGGATTGGTTTTGGTATGATAGACGTAAGATGGTAGATTTGCATACTCTTGCCATTTCACTGGTAACTATAAATGTTGCAATACAGATTTTCATTTCTTTATTTTAATGATTTTCTACTTCCAGTAATTAATTGGTTTTCTTGATTCTGTTTACTTGCTTCCTTTTTAAAGATAGCTTGTTAAGAAATAATAACCTGTACTTCTCTGCAAAATTTAGTGCTGTCCCTAAGCATATGCTGAAACATCATGGAAAGAAGGTAAACACAATGTCAAGAAAAAGTGTGTGGAGAATGTTCTTTCTGCCACTATTAACTCAGAATATTTACCAACCATTACCCAAGAGATTTTTGAGAAAGAATCTCATTGTTGGGAACTCTTTCTAGTAACTCCTGGTGAACTGGACTTTACCCATAAATTTCTCTAGTCCTTCTTGACTGTGATTACAGGTCTTGCTTATCAAGCATGTAAGGTACCTTTACTGGGATTTTTTGCTACCTTAGTGCAAAAAAAAGAGAACTGGGAAGGAAAAAAACCAGTTCTTTATGTTGGATACCCACCTAAGAAAGTCAGTTTGTGCTTGCTGGCAATATTATGTCTATCATAGTCTATGTAATCTTCTTAAAATAGGAAAGATATTTGGCTTCTGTGTAATCCATTTCCAATATCTGTGTATGTAATTCTCCACCAGAATCACTGTTTTTTCTTTGTTAATCTGGTCATCCATTAGCCTTGGATTTAATAGCCATGGAAACTTGTATCTTCTCATGTCAGTTCCCCAGGTTGGAGTCTAAAAAATTTCCTTGTGAGAATGGCACGTGACTGCTGTTCATAAGCTCTTTTCAATTTTGTAAATACAGTATGAGTAGTTCTTCAGTGCCAGCTTAGTATCTGGAAACAAAGAAGAATTCTAGAGTCACAATTGGTATTATTTTAATATTAGATGGATTTGATAAGAATTCTGTGGTTGATTGTTTGTACATTGTCTGTACAATTTTCTTGTATTACTTTGATATACCAGCAGAAAAGGAAAGCTTGTCTTTTACTGGTTGGTTTAAGCATAGTGCTGTTTGTCTTTAAAGCAGTGTATAGAGAAGGATGAAAACACCAACAGCCTGAACAGCCTGGAATCACTGGGGTGGAAGGTTTGGATTCTCAGCATTTTAGTTGAAGGTGTGCCAGAAATATAAGCAAGTGTTGGCATGAATTTCTTAAATGAGACAATCTGCTGTTTCTTTTAGGTCAAATTGGCAGAACAACAACCCATAATTATGGGTTCTAGTTTCAAAGGCAAAACAACACATCCTCTGAGCAACAGACTTGCATGTCTACCAAATGTCATCTCCATGTTGGAGTGGGAGTGTCCGCTTTGATCCAGAATTTAAGGGGAACAGTTTTGATTTTGGACTCCAGTTAGCATTGAATTTACTTTACTTTCAAAGGCCATAATATTCTGGTAGAAAATTGGGAAATTTCTGTATAATGGAGAAGACATTTAGGTATGAGATGATTTCTCATGAGTGTTTGACTGCTAGGGAGCCAAAAGTCATCAGTAATTGTAGAGTGGTCAGGCTGGTGTAATGAGTTGCCACAAGGGCTGAGTTTGAGACATGAGCTTGCTGGGATGGCTGAGGCCTTTGCTGCAGAGAGCTGCTGATGTGTGGCAAAGCAGCTCATTGGAACCACCATCTGCTGGGTGAGCTTCATGGCAAATGGTTGATGCTGGCAAAATGAGATGGTGGCTCATTCATGTGATGTGTTGTCTAGCAAGCTGACCTCTAAAATTCCTAACTATGCTTCATGGGAGTGCTGGAATACAATCAGGCGGGCATGAGGCATTTCCTCTGCTATGGCTTTTCATTGTCTTCACTGCTATTTTGGAGAACTTCTATGTGAAAAAGTGCATTTTGCAAACAAAATATGTTTTCTTTAGAACCGGGCCCCTAGAATCGAGGCCTAATTTGTTTTAATTCATTTTTCTTTAAAAGACAGCTATCAGTTCCTTCTGCTGCATGCAGAAGCTCACATTTGGAGCTGATGGTTGTCTGCAGGGAGCAGTCCTGCAGCCTCTGGTTTGGAATGCTTCCATTCAGTGTCTAAAAAGTGCTTCAATCCCCAAGGTGGAGTAGGTGGAGCCATTTGGGAAGAGGTTACCAGCTTTCACCAGTGGTCATTTGCAAAGGCACAGTCCCTTGCTTGTTTTGTCTGATTTCAGGAGATGTGTTTAAGAATCTGAAAATTACTGGAAGGAACAAATGTGGGGACCATGAGCGCTGCGGTTGCAAACCCAAGGTAGTTTTATCCCAAGACAGAGCCTCAGTCTAGGACTGAGAAACACTGGGCTATAAGCACTGTCCCTGTGGTGCACAGGGGCTGAATGGTTCATTGGTTTTACTCTGGGAATGCTTTGATAAGGGTATCATTCTGTATCATCACATTTACTTGCAAGTATCAGGCATGGGTGAGTAAGTATTAGTATTGACTTTGAAAATTAAAGTTGCCTTGGGAGAGTATAATTCATTATTCATTTAGCACAGCATAAAGAGAAGGCTGTCATCTTCCAGCACAAGCTAAATTAATGGCTTAAATTATTAGCATGTACACCGCTGTCTCTTCTAGCAAATATATTAGTGACTGTCATCCCTTTAAATATGAGTTGACATTTTCTCTACTTTTTCTTCAGTGGCTGAAAAACTGTGTGGAGACGTTTCTGTCTCTCAATTAAATATTTGGCTCCTCCTCCACTCTTAAAATCATAACATTTAGATAAAGTTTTTTCCTGCATTAAAACTCAGGAGTTTGATAAAACTGTTAGCTATCTGCATACACAAATTTCTATTCAGGCTGATAGAGTGCAAGGAAGGAGCTGAAGCTTCTTACTGGTTTTGTCACTTCACTTCTGGTATTTCATCTCCTCCTTCATACGGTGTTGAGAGAGCCACGTAGTTCCCAGCAACTCCTTCTCTCGAGCTGAGGCTCCACTGGTGGCTCTAAATCGCTCGTGTATGACACACAGCTTGGAGAGAGCTCCCTGAATCCAGGCAGGACTGCAGCAGTGGAGGTGACACCACAAAGGGAGAGTGATATTTTCTCAGCTAATACTGTGCTTTGCCCACACCATACATGGTGACAAATGGTAGTCATCAGCTTGCTTTTCTCATGTGCACACAAAGCAATACCATGTGTTTCAGGTTACACTCAGAAATAGTTCATAGACTAAAGAAAAATAATCTTCAGTAAAGCTGTAATTTTGACCCTGGAGGTCTCCAAGATTGAATCTGATCAAGGAGTTATTTTGTAGGGTCCATACAGCAGCCACAAGGCTGCAGCAGGCTCATGGAGGCTGTTCTGAGTGATTGGGACCCTCACAGTGACTCTGACCTTTGTTTACTTTGTGTGTTTTAAGATTCCCCAGTGCATGGGTGATACGTGAAACTTTTTGAACTTTTTCTTGGACTTTGAATTACATTTTTGTCTCAGCCCTTTTATAACCATACAGTTTAAGGAACAAAATAGGCTTTTAGGTTTTCCAGACCATGATGTTATGTTACATGAGGGAGATGGGTACATAGACCAGATTCACACCTCCATCTTCAGTTCCAGAGCTGTTTTATGCAAGATTTTATTCTTATATTGCACCTGTTGTTTTTAAATTGCATTATTTAATAGCCATGATAAACATGTTTTAAAGATGTGTTTTTAGAAAGGGCTACTGTGGTCTCCTAATGTAAAAGAAATAGAAAATGAAGTGTAATAGTTAATGTCTGCAGTGATGTTCCGTTCTATCTCAGATGGGAAAACTCTGTGAGCTTTAAAAATTATCATCAGTGTGAGAGTACATATGGCTGGGGAATCTTTGACAGATTTTCCCATCTAGAGTCTAGGGAATTATTTGTTTTTCCATATGTTGATTGTAAATAAACTGAGAAACTGTAAAGTACTGTTAAATTTTTCCAAACATTTGTGAATAATGCTAAAGTAGAGAATAAAATAATGAGGCAGATGCCTACAAGAGAGCTGGAGAGGGACTTTTTACAAGGGCATGCAGTGACAGGACAAGGGGGAATGGCTTCAAATGAAAGAGTAGGTTTAGATTAGATATTAGGAAAAAATTCTTCACTGTGAGGGTGGTGAGGCACTGGCAAGGGTTGCCCAGAGAAGCTGTGGATGCCCCATCCCTGGAGATGTTCAATGCCAGGCTGGATGGGGCTTTGAGCAACCTAGCCCACAGTGGAAGGTGTCCCTGCCCGTGGCCAGGGGTTGGGATGAGATGGGTCTTTAAGGTCCCCCCCAACCCAAACCATTCAGTGATTCTGTGATCTCACAAACTGTGCAGGATTGATTGCACTAAGTGGGTATTCTTTGAATCAAATAAAGGTAGGGAGGCAAAATGGGGGAAGAAAAAAATGGATGTCATCATTCATAGGAGTCTTGCACTCTATGGCAATACCAGTTATTTTGTTCCCCTAAGTGGGGGGAAAGGTTACCTGTAGCATAACTAACTGTTAGAATATGCAAACAAGACTTGTATAAAGAAGCTAAATGTTGATAAGGCAGTCTGTCTGATTTTGGGAATTTGTGTACCAGCTGTCTTATCCCCCCTAAAAAACTGACTGAAATCCACGATTAGGCAGAATCAAGGTCAAAAAATGAGACTTGGATGGGGCAGAGGTGTGGCTGAGTTAGATTTATTCCTGCATTTCCCTTCCAAAACTGCTCTTCCACAGGTATGGCCTGACTCAGAAGTTAGGCAGCTTGATCGTGTAGACCCTCACACAAGCCCCAGATAACTGCAGTTGTCAGGGTGGAGCTGTTCTGCAAACACGTGATTTCAAAAGTCTGTTCTGATGAGGGGCAGAGCGCGGGTTTTCTGTTGTGCTCATGATTGGAGTGGAGAGAATCTCCTTTCCTTGGTGGCACAGGAGATGTTAGGAGAATACATTCTCTTTTGATAGTTCAAAAGTGCTGAAGTGTAACTGTTGTGGACAGCAGGGAGAACAAGAGGAAATTATATTATTGGTACTGAAAGTTTGCATTTGAGTAGATCTCTCCTTTTCCTACTGCTTCAACTAGATATGTACTCCTTGTCTGCTGAGGTAGTTGCTATCAGTAACACACTATGTCTGTAGGAGTTTTTAAGCATGTGGTGAAGCGTTTTGCTTAATGAGGCCAACACCTTGATTTTTCTGATTCTAAGACCAAGCAGAAGGAAGAAAACCAAACAAGTAGTCCAAATTGTAAAAGCAAGTGGAAGATAAAAGAGCCACAAGATAACTGCTTTGAAAATGAATTTGTAAGAATTAATTTTACTTTCAGTACCTTCATCAAGCACATTTTTATTGCTTTTCACACATCTTTCTCTTGCATAAGGCCCACTGACATTTTACTTTAGCCAGAATTTCTCCCAGGGTTTTGTAGCAAATAGCTTAAGGCTTCTGCATCTACCTTTCTAGGGACTGGTAGCTGCTAGCATTTCTGAAGGTGCTTAGTAGGTTATTTTAAAAATATTGGTGTAGCTTTTTACAAGGAAAAATGCAATTACAAGGATTGGAAAGTATGAATGACAGATGCAGCTGCTGCTTTTTCATCGTACAGTGTTCCTCAAATGCGACCTGGGGCTTGCTGTGATGCCTCTGGTTCCCCCTAACTTTGACGATTTGAAAGCTCAGAATAGCTTGAAGTCAGCAATGGGCTACATCCTTTTGGATTAAATCTGGAACATGGAAAGTGGACAGTGCTACAGTAATGTATTTTGTTATTAATGCTCTCTAGGGATATTCTCATTTGATTAGGTACAGTTCAGAGACTATATTCAGTACTCCTGTAATCACCTCTGCTGAATAGTTTAGAGAGTCATTCATTATGCATGATTTCAGTCTAGATTAAAACACAGAAAGGTTATAGCTGGTAAAATATGTTTGCTGCATCAAAACATTAAATTGCTGGTTTTACGCATGTAGGTAGTTTCTTGACTTGCTTTTAGGTTTTCTAAGAGAAAACCACAATCTTGGCTGTTGAACTTGAGTCTCAAAAGGAGCAAGTGCTGTTGAAACAAAAATGTATATAAATAGTTGTAAAATAATTTGGGTGCTTGTTGGCATTAAAATCTCCTAAGTTTTGGAGGATGACAGTGTAAATTTCTGCTAGCTCTTAAAACGTAGAAGCTTTTAAATACACACATTTAGGTTACATTTGTATCAAATACCCTTGTCCTCATTTCAGCAGTTGACTATGCTAGTAAGGACTGGATTGTCACAATCTAAAGATTTAAATATATCTTAGATTGCTAGGCAACTAGCTTCTATCAAACAACAGTGTTAGTATGCACTGTATTTTGAAATAATGTCATTAGAAAAATTTCAGGTGTTTAAATTGACATTTTGATTTGCAATACTTTGATTATAAACATCCAATGTAACCTAGAGATGCTTTTTATATTTTAAGCCTTTAAAATTATGTTACATTAAACTGTTTATTGAAATAAAAAGTTTACATTTCTATAGCCCAGAAGAGAACTGCAGGGAGAGACAAATTTTGTGTTTGACTCACAGTCCTGTGGTGCCTGGGTTGATGTTCATCTGCATGCTGTGAATTTTTACTGGAGGTTTCCTAGAGTTTTACCATTAGTGTATTTTCAGTAATTGTTAGTGTATTGTATAGCAGGAAGGAGCACTTTATCACCTGTTTAGGATTTAGTTTTGCACGAGGATCTGCAAGGATGAAATGCATATTCATGACATGATCTTCATTAGATTGATTTTGTAAGGTTTTCTAATCCTGTGTGAAGGTGTGCAGACATCAGGTCAGCCTGCAGGGTAACAATCAGGAGGCCTGAAAGGCTGAAGCAGAAACTGCTGTACTGGAATTGCTGGCTTTGTGTTTGTATTTCACTCCTCATATCAGCTGTACATCTGTTTGTCAAATCGAGGCAGCATGTTCAGTGTTGGAACTGCTGATTGCTGCATTCAGTGATGAACCTGAAGGTACAGAGACATTCCATTTCAGAAGGCTTGGTTTAGTCTTGATCCCTTACCTTTGGTATGTTTCCCTGTTGACAAATGTACTGGATACTGTATGTCTGGTTGAAATATATTCCCTCATGTTATATCCTATTTCGTTGCCCCACACAGGTCTAAAAAAGACAAAGCTAAAGCAGGAGTAAAACCGGATAGTTCCGATCAAGAACCAGAGGGACTGACGCTCCTGGTGCCAGACATCCAAAAGACTGCAGAGATCGTTTATGCCGCGACCACCAGTCTGCGCCAAGCAAATCAAGGTAAAACAAAAACACTTCTGTAAATACTGTGTGGTGTTTATCTGTAATGCAGTCATTTACAGATAACTTATAAATTAGCTTAAAAGCAGGACAAAACACTTCCGTCCTGTCCCCAGCCGCTGACTGCATTTTCAAAGGTGGTTGGAACCTTGTGGTAGTCTTAACTGTTTTGATCAGGGAACAGAATAATTCAGGTAAGTTAGAGTACACCTCGCAGCTTCCAACACAATTATGTAGCACTTCTTATTATTACTATTTTTCTTGGCAGAAAACAACATACAGGACCTTTAGTAGTAAAATGTTCTCTGTTAAAACTAAATCTTATTAATTGGATTAACTATGAAGTAGATGAATACAGAACAAAAATCTAAAACATGGATTGAATTTGCAGATGTTCAAAAGACCATGTGGTTGTCTAGTGAAGAAAACTAAAGATTAAGTAGCTGAATCAGGGGAGTGCATTCTATAAAGGCATATATAATCAGCTCCTGATTTTGGAGAGTCCCAAGAATGCATGTGGGAATAGCCATCCACACAAGCATGTGTCATACTTCCTGCTTAAAATTTTAAAAAGATAAATTAAAAGAAACAATACAAGAATATTCAAAGAAGCAGCAACAGTCATGAATTATTTCAGAGCTGAGATTATGATCTTTATTTACTCCAAGCTGTTCAGGTAATGAAATATGCGGTAGTGAGAAAAAGATTTTTATGTTCTGAGTGATGCCCAGTTTGGAGATGTCTCTGCAAAAGAATGTAACCATAAAATGTCAACACTTGCTGTGCTTTCCTTGGAATTACGTAGTTAACTACAAATAATCATCACATTTTATACAACAGAAAAGAAGATGGCTGAATACTCCAAAAAGGCTGCTGTGAAGCCCAAGCCTTTGTCTGTTTTACGGTCCCTTGAAGAGAAGTATGTGGCTGTCATGAAAAAACTCCAGTTTGGTAGGTTGAGAAGTGTGAATGTTTGTGTTTTAGAAAGCAGACACTGAAGAAATGTGTGTTCTGTTGAACAGAATTCCTTATTATTTTAAAAGTTGACAACTGTCTTACATATGTGACCACTGATAATTTGCATATAAGGAAAATTATACATCTGTGTTTTCAGGTTACCAACTCGTACTCTTTGAACTAATAAGAAATGTTTTAAGCGTGCACTAGAGTAATTCAAGGGACCAGCTGAATTCAATGATGCAATGGTGTTCATGTTTTCATTGCACTAATGATTTTTTGTGAGTCTTTCAGTTCTCAAAGTACATTGAAATGTTTGATTTGTTTAAAGCTCATATATGTTAATGTAGCTTTTATTTTTTTTAATAGAAAAGCACTCAAATGTGTTGTTTAAATGAAACTGCAGTAAATTTGATTGTGTCCTTTCACGTAGTGCAATATGTTCCATTTGAAAAATGGGATGGGAATTTGTCCTTACTTTGGCCATAAAAGGAATGTGTTACCAAAAAAAAAATCATAAAGAACTAGTGGTATCTTGTCCAAAAAAGAGCTATAAAATTATTGCAAAAACATGTTCACTGAGTATTTTTTGAGTTGCAGTGACAGCATTTGCAGTCACATATCTTTGCTGTTGTATTTGTAAGAGATTTTCCTCACAAATGTTTGTGGCGTATATGCCAACAGTAGGAATTAGGAAGGTTTGTAGGAAGTGAGAGCTTTTCCCTCTGGCAACTGTGCTGCAGATTTTGTGTAGCAAGTGATTAAAGAAAACCAGCTCCACTGTAGTTTTTTATTGCTCTTCAGTAGCACTGCAACCAGCACATGAGTAAATACTGCTGGCACTTGGCTTCACACAGGTTCCATTATTAGCATTATTATGTATTTGTAAGTATCATCATATTCCTGGTCTGGAATAGCTGGTAGCTTTCCAAATTGGGAGTGGTGTGTATTTGACAACTTGTATATGAAAGCTTGTAAATTAGCTGCAGAAATTATTTTGGCCCAGCACTGTTAATGCTTTAGTTTCTGTGATCACTATTTACTCACAAAACACTTTTTTTTTTGCATTAGTATGATGCAAATTAAACTTTCATGATTTTAATGCTCATCATCCTAATCTTTACCCAAGACTAATCCATTATAAAGTTCACTCCTTTCCTGATGCATTAAATTTTTTTTTCTCTTCTAGATACATTTGAAATGGTTTCCGAAGATGATGACGGCAAGTTGGTCTTCAAAGTAAATTACCACTACATGTCTCAGGTAAAAAACGCGAGCGACGCCAACAGCGCTGCCAGGGCCCGACGTCTGGCTCAGGAAGCCGTGACTCTTTCGACCTCACTGCCCCTCTCATCTTCATCCAGTGTCTTCGTGCGTTGTGATGAGGAGCGGCTCGACATCATGAAGGTAAAGGAGCAAAGCTGGGTTTAGTTCTCTCTTAGCTTGGCATAGAAGTGTTTAGGGAGGTGTCTGAAATCTCAGGAAAAAACAGAAGTATTTCACATGTACTTTAATTGCTGTCCAAACATTAATTAAGTGGTAGTATCTGAGTCAGATTTCTCAGTAACTTGGCAGGGGCAGGAAGAGTCCACCTGCCCCAGGAGTGCTCTGTTAGCCAAGGAGTCTTCACAGAACAAGGTTCATCCTTCTTCAGCTATTCCAAAGGGAAAAGTTTAGTGCTGTTGCTCCATTATGGTCCAAACATATGACCATTTAAGGATGTGACCATTTAAGTTGTAGGCAGTAGGTATGGAGAAGTACACTGAGTGTCTGTGGACCTGGATTTTGAAAAACAATCTATTAATAGTATCCAATAGGAAAGAGCTTTAGCTCCTTCTCTCTTGCTTTGCATTTGTAATCTGGAGAAATGAATGTTTGCAGAGGGCTTTGCTTACCCACAGTATCAGAATGAACAGACTGACAGCCTGTGTATGGTTATGATGTCTAATAATAATTCCTGCTACGCAACAGGTGGAAATAAAATGCTTCATATAAGTTTCAAAATCTCACCTGTATGACAGATATAAGGGTGGGGATTTTAAATGGGTTTTTTTCTGGTTTTTTTTTTTTGCAATGGTAGGTTCTCATTACTGGTCCTGCAGACACCCCGTACGCAAATGGTTGCTTCGAATTCGATGTATATTTCCCACAAGACTATCCTAATTCCCCTCCACTTGTGAATCTGGAAACAACTGGAGGCCACAGCGTGAGATTTAATCCAAACCTCTACAATGATGGCAAGGTAGGTCAGCTGGAATCCTGTGTTAGATGTAACAAGGAAGTGGGACAGATAAAAGTTTCTTCCTTTTGTGATCAAATGATGGATCAGCTGCTCCCAGTGTACAGGAGGAAGCTCTTTGGTTAATACTGGTCTTCAGACTGAAATGAAGAGGGATTTACCAGTTTCAAGTGGGAATTATACCCTTTCTAAATAGTCTTTGAGATTTTTGGAGATCCAGCCTTTATGAGCTGGATTGGGCCAAAAAAGCAAGTACTTTTAACGGAGAAAAATGTTCTTTTCCACCATTGCTTGCTAAATGAAGCAGTCAGAAATCTGGTTTGGCTAGCTGAAATATCCTTTCTATGGTCAAAGTATGCTTCCTCTCAGCTGCAACTCAAGGTGTTCACCAAGTGCCTTGTCTCTCTCCTTCTATTCCCTTTCTATTAATGTGGACATAGAATGTAATTCTTAATGGAGACTTTATCTCCATTTTTCTTTGTCTAGCTTTAAGTCTTGGCCAATACTTGCATCTAAATTTCTTCTGTTTATTTTGTCTCTTTGTTTTCCCTGTCTTGGATTGTATTTCACAGTAAGATTCAAGAACCCACAGACTTCCCTAGAGTTCACATCAGTGACAAAAGTTAAGGAATAATTCCAGTTTCTTGATAGTGTAACAGAAAGCACCTTTTACATGCTTAAGCAGAATGCCTGTCTTTAAAACCCGCAATTACAAGTGTTCTAACAGTATTTAAAATGGAAAGTAGAGCATCAGACAGTATTCATTATTCATTTTTTTTGGACCCCTAGAATCCATAGGTTTCCATGAGGAAAAGTAACCTGCCTTGTCTTGTTTGTTAACATGCTGTTCTTGCTTACCCGCATTATTTTTATCTGTTTTCCTTTCAATGTAGTTTCATGGTCTTAAGTTGTGCCAGGGAGTTTTAGGTTGGACATTAGGAGGAATTTGTCCACAGAAAGGGTGATCAGACATGGGAATGGGCTGCCCAGGGAGGTGGTGGAGTCACTGTCCCTGGAGGTGTATAAAGGAAAGACTGCACCTGGCACTCAGTGCCATGGTCTGGTTGACATGGTGGTGTTCAGTCACAGGTTGGACTGCGTGATCTCTGAGGTCTTTTCCAACCTAATTGATTCTGTGATAGGAAATAAATTTGCCTTTTAGAATGCTGTTGTACAAGAGTTTGTCAAAAAAATGAATGTAATGTCAACATTCTGTTCTGTCCAAGCAGAACAATTTTGTCATAATATTTATCTGTGGTATTAATAATGTCACCTTTTCAGGTGTGCTTAAGCATCCTTAACACATGGCATGGGAGGCCAGAAGAGAAATGGAATCCACAAACATCAAGTTTTTTGCAGGTGAGTAATTTCTTCTTTCTCTTCAGATGTCATTTAGGAGTAGTAAGTGTTCTCTTGGTGCTAAGGTTTCCTTTTCTAGAACTTTTAAACCATATATAAATAAGCACAAATAAGACAAAAGTCCAGAAAACAACCTTAGAACTCTAGAAAAGGAACACTGCAGAGGAGACAGGTTCTTGAAATTGCTCTTTCCCATGAGTATTTCTGTTGGTCTGGTTTTGAAGAGTGGCTGTTCATGTGTGCAGCTCATTCCTGCACCAACTCTGCTCAGATGATTTCACATTGTTTTATTTTATTTTAAAAAAGAAAAAAAAAAGACTGGGAGATGTCATAATCTCATTAAATTATCACAAGCTTTTTATGGTGAAGACAAAAGAGGCTCCACATTATGAGAGATTAGAAAGTGAAGTACCGTAGTGCAGACTGTAGCCTTCCTCCTCCTAAGTGTACAAGTCAGCTGAATAGAGGAATAAAGATGAAGGGAATGGAAGTGTAGGTATGCTGTGTTCAATAACAATTAGTGTTACATTAGAGCAGAATTTATTAGGGCATACAGTCCTTATAATTTTCAGCTTTATTTCGCAGACATGCCCTGACTCATAAGCAAAGACATTAAGTAAAAGTAAAGCCTGCAATGGCTTCTTTCCTGTGGCAGTTACTGAATTTATTCCATGTTTGGAGTAATTATTATGTATCACAAGGTACAATTTCTGTTCCAAATCCTAGAAGACTGTACAGCTTCAGCATAATAGAATTACTGCCTTCAGCAGAACAGATTTCAGCTTGTTCAGGATTTGGGCTTGGAGAGCAGATTTATCAGTCTCGTAAAAGTTCAAGAATGGTCTATTCCAGCATGTGGAAGTCAGGCAAGGGAAGCAGAGGGCCAGCATGGGTAAACAAGAACTCTTGCCTGAGCCCAGCTGCAAAAAGAAGCAAGAGAAGGTGGAAAGAGAGGATGGACTACTTGTGTAAAATAAAAGGACATTGACCAAACATTCAGGAGAGAAATTAGGGAAACTGAAGCTCAGATGGCATTGAAAACGTTGAGGGTTATAAAGACGAACATGAAGAGCTTTTCATAAGTATGCTGGCAGCAAGAGAGCACATTTTCCCTAGGCTTTCCAGCTGCTTAGTGGGGCAGGAAACCTATTGACAAGGGCATGGAAAAGGCAGAGATCATCTCTGCTTCACTCTTAGGAGTAAGATTTGCTTTCCCATATCCCTGAGCCCTCACTAGAGAGATCTGTGAGAATGAGGAATTACCCACAGTAGAGGAATCAGTACTGAAGCTGCTTGGACCCACATATTCATGGAACCAGACCCCATGAATCCAGGGGAGCTGAGGGAGCCAGCTGATATCCCTGCAAAGCCATTAGCTCTCATCTTTGAAAGGCAGAACAATCAAGGGAGCTTCCTGGCAAATCTCAACGCTCAGCTTCAAGATCAGCAAGAGAGAGGGTCATGTTGGGATAGGTATCCAAGACTTCCTTACTGAGTGCAAGTCTTCCAAGATCCAACTTTTTAATCAAGAGATGAACTGCAAGTTTGGACTTCAACTGTAAAATCAGTGTAGAAAGGTTGCAAGTATTTAGGAAGTCTTATTTTCACTAAAGTCCTTTTTCTTACATTAAAATGTTAATTTGATTGTTGGAAATCACATGCAGCAGAGAAGTTTATAATTTAAAGCTTTTTTTCAGTGTTTCATTTTGAGAATAGTAAGAAAACTGTTGGAAAAAGTCCCATCCCTACCATACTGGGAAAAAACCACTTTACAAATATTAAATGGAAAACAGCTGTAGGACTAAATAAATTGCTTGGAAAGAATTAAGCATTACATGTTTTTTCTGGCTCAGAGATTGAACTATTGTCAGACCACCCAAAATACTTCAGAAATTAATTTTTATTGCCCAGCAAAACTGGAAGATTGGTTCAGGATTTTTCATTCATTACAGTTATAATTCATAGTATTGACTGCTTATTGAGGCCCCAGAAGTACAATGCTGCAATGTCAAATTTCTCTACCATAGCTACTTTAAAAAAATATAGGTATCTGCAATATAAAATTTTTAGAAAGCAAAAGCCTATTCTTCCAGGCACTTGTAAAAGCCACAAAAATCACCAAAACACCTTTCATACCCAAAGCCTTGGCCCTGAAGTCACTCTACCATGATGTAGCACATTTGCATTAATATTCTGCGTTTTTGATATCTTAAGCAGCCATTTGCTTGATGGAACCTGATTTGTGAGGCACATTCTGTATATTTCACCTACATTTTAAGGTTTAAAACTAAATAAACCATGGCTGCTTGTAGTTGAGTGAAAGGCACATCCAGTCTTTACAGTTCTGGAAGTTTGTGTCATAGAACTGTAATCCGTAAAGTTGTTGCTGGTGAACTTTGTCCTAAGTACACAAGAGAAACTTCGCCTTCATTTAGTGAAAAAACAAGTTGACAGGGATGAACATTTAATACTGGAAAAACTAGCAAGCCATCAAATCATGAATATGCAGTACATCTACATTTGGATACCTAAGAACCCTATGTATCTATTTAATTCTTTGGGCTTTATTAGGAATATCTAAGTATATAGTAAATGCCTTGAAATTATGTAAGCATCTACTCCCACATGTGCTGGATAGTAAAATTGAAAGGAGGAAAATTGCTAGTTCCTAATTACTGAGTAGTTGGTGCTTTGTTGATACAGTACTGAAAACATTTTTTCCCTTATCTTAAGAGAAGTACTGAGATTTTGTTTATTAGCATATGACACAGTATTGTTTGTAAAATCTGAAACTACAGGGCTAAGAACATTAATTTGAAAGAAAAAATGGGAGACAATGTAAATCAGGATTAATTTCAGTGGTTCACCTGGCATTTCACCTCCTTTGTTTCTTTTCCATCTAGTTAAAAATTAGAAGAATTAGTAAGCTCAGCCACAGGGAAAAAATCAAAATTGTTGACTGACAATTTGACAAATACATTTTCTTTCACAAAAGGGTGCAATCAGACATCTCTTCCTTTAAATACTTTCTTTTACTTGAATCTGTACGTTTTTTTTGCAGGGTTTTAAGCTCCATTTGTGATTTTCTCAGTGCTTGAGCTAAATACACAGTCACAGGATGTGGTGGTTTTTATGTGTAGTGCCAGTTTAGGTTTGAAAGCATGGACGTTCCCTGCTTGCACATAGCCTGTATCACAAATGGTAGTACTGTGCCACAGAAATGGTTTTGCTTGTAAGGTGAGCAGAGCTGTGTATATTTCGAAGAATACTTTGGTACCACAATTTTAATATTTGATTTCTTCTCTTAAAAGGTGTTAGTGTCTGTCCAATCCCTAATACTGGTGGCAGAACCATACTTCAATGAACCAGGTTACGAACGATCACGAGGTACTCCGAGCGGTACCCAGAGCTCCAGAGAATATGACGGAAATATACGACAGGCAACGGTCAAGTGGGCAATGCTTGAACAAATGAGAAATCCATCACCATGTTTTAAGGAGGTAGGTTTTGTGAAAGGCAGTATTTCTCTTTTTTGAGCATTAAGAATAATGCAAATATTTGGTAAGATCATGCATGAGATGTCTGTTTTAACTTGGGGCAGCTGACTGAAGTGACTAAGGACGCACCAAAGGTTTCACAGATTCTTTTCTGGGAAACAGGAATGCACACAAGCTGGGACTGACCTGAACGGGATCTTGGTGCACAGTTGAATAAAAAACATGGTTCAGTCAGCTCAGCTCACTCTTGCTACTGAGCAGTAACTTCTACACTGCCTGTAACACCTGGTGAGCAGCCCTACAAAGGGGCTCCTGCTCCGTGCTCCGTACTCTGCGTAACTAACAGGCAGTATTATTCCAAGGATCCTGAATTTGAAGCAAGTGCTAGGAAATGCTTCAGGTACACCATGATAATGCAAATTGGAAAAATACCTTAAAAGAAATTCCTTAAATAATAAATTCCTAAAATACCTTAAAACAAAGCATCTGCACTAGAAACCTGTGCCTTTGAAAACAACTGTCTTGATGCTGCTAAAAAGCAATCCTCACCTTCATGCATTCATGGTGTCTTAAAAAAAAAATTATTGTGATCAAATTGCTTAATTTGTTTACATTCCTGAAAATAGACCAAAACTCATCTGTAGCACCATACAAGAATTTAGTTAATAGGGACTTCTCTCAGTGTCTGTAGTCCAATTCCGTTCGCAGAGCAGATGAGTTAGATCTCAGCAACTTGAACATATATAACAAAGAGCTGAAGGAAAAAAGAGCTGAAGAAACACTAAGAGAATCTGTATGAATATTACTGCAAAATGTTTGGTCACGCATGAGTCATCTTACAGTATTACCAGCAAATATTTCCTGAAAAACACATTTTGCTCCGAACTCCTACAGCTGTTGCCAGTGTTGAAGTGTGGAACCATCTGCACTATCACCTATGCTTTCAATTGTCTGCATAGTAAAATGTTGAAAAAGCCTAATTATTTTAGGATTATGCACATTGCTAGGTAGGGCATCTGAGATGTTGATCTCTCATCCCTTCCTCCATGTCCTAAAAAACATCCTTTGGAATATAAAACTTTTTTTTATTAAAATTACCGTGTCTTGTGGAATAAGAAACCATTGACACTTCACCTGCACAAGTGCAGCTTAGATATTTGTATCCACATGCAGGTGAAAAAGGATGTGCAGTGTATGTAGGGGTGTTGAATTAATGAAATAAAACCTGGTGGTGGTTCTGAATTACCTCTTAAGTGTTCTACTCAATAAGTAGAAGACCATGATAAAGATAATATCCGGACACATAATCCAATAACCTCTACTAATGGGTCCTTTTCTTCTAGCTAATGTGATGATTTCACTTTGGCACAAGGCATTCTCAGATCACAGTAAGATTAAATTAATTGAATATATAAGAAAGGAGTGGGCTCCCTGGCAATAATGCTCCATGTTTCTTCTCTCACGTGTACAGAAATGAAGGATTTGCAATATTACACCATTTGGTAACTGAATCCCAGGTTGTTCTCACTGCACTTTCCTTCAAGAGTCTCAGCAATCGTGTGCTTACTCTGCAGCTCAGCTTTGTCACTGCTGGTATGAAAAAGGCAGCCTTGGAACAATGCTAGATTCCATCTGCAGTCCCATCCAAACGGAAATGCATCTCTCGCATTATCTGAGCATTTCTTTGGGAGATTCACTTTTTCTTAAGACCTCTAAGGTTTTTGTAGGGTTATCTTAGGAATCTTAACAGTGATGATAAATTCAATAACATAAATGCAAAGTCATCCTGAAGATGGAGGTCTAAGAATGTAGATCCTGAGATCTTTTGTCTTCTAAAGTCTGAGCTATCTTGTCTTCAGTGTCTTAAATGACAGGTAGGCTCAAGAGATCTAAACTGCCAGTCTTTGGGAGTTTTTCCAAGCTCCATTATGGATTTAAGGAATGTATCCAGAATTTAAATCAATTATGCTTTCAATATGCAGTTTCTCTTTAGACAGATAGCTATTTTCTCTAACCTCCAGAGGGAAAAATTATTTTTCCCATTATGTTGCAATATGGCCAAGAACTCTAAGTGCTTAATAAAATTTCTTTGATTTTATTGTTTCTTTCAACATTCAGAGTTTTAGAAAACTGTTTAAGACAAAGCCAACACCAAGTAAAGTTTCACAACTTTCTATGAGTGTTGATGGGTTGGATTTTTTAAACTCAAATATGTACTTCAATACCAAAATTACTCTTCAATCCACTACTGGCTCCCATCCAAACTGTGGGCAGCTCAACTACTATTGCTTGAGAATTCCAGTGTCCCCAAAGGTGCTGCCTCTGCCTAGAGCAAAGTGGTTGCATCCCTTCTGAAGCAGCTGCTATGATCCTTCTCTCAGCAGAAGCGCGTTATGTTCCTGTGTTCACACTGCTGACGGTGTTTCTGCTCATCTGTTTTCTATTCAGGCAGCCTGTGGGCAGGGACAGGGGAGGACTTGGTGCTTCTATTTGTGCTGTGCTTCTCTAGCAAAACAGGGCAGTGAAAGAAGCAATAAAAGCCTGAGCACCGTATCTGTGTAGCTCTGCCCCTGTCCATATGTCGTAGTGCTCAGTATGCTCAGCTTTGAGCTGCACAATGTGTGCAGTGTTCTCCTCTGCCTTTTGCTTTTGCTCACTGTGTTCCTGGCACTCGTTTACCCGGCGCCCAGGTAACACAAGTATCTGCTGAAATGGCAGGCTGCTCACAAACACTGGCTTGCTGCAGACTGGAAGAGATATCCAGACCAACAAACACCCCAAAACAGCATCAGCTGAATTCAGAACAGGTTCCTCAGGGCTTTTTCCAGTTGGATTTTGGAAACCTCTGAGAGCAGAAGTTCCAATTTTATCTCCAACCTGGTTCAATTCTGAATTACTTTCATACTGTCTTTCTTTATATTCAGTTAGACCCACAGAGCTCTTGCAAATTTGGTATTGTTAAAGGATATTCCATCCATGTTACATTGGGAATGTTTTCTTGCAGGTCATCCACAAACACTTCTACTTGAAAAGAGTGGAGATCATGGCTCAGTGTGAGGAGTGGATAGCAGACATACAGCAGTACAGCAGTGACAAACGGGTAGGCAGGACTATGTCCCATCATGCAGCAGCTCTGAAGGTGAGATGTTGATAACAAATCTAAGTTTCCCAGTTGTCAAGAGATGAAATGTATGTGCACTCCACTTCCTCAGTATTTTTACTACAAGTTGGATTGACCTTTAGCACCTGTTCTGGCTATTTTTTCAATGAATATTTGTATAGGATACAACGACCCTGAGATGAGTTCAGATGGTCGGAGCATGGTGCTGATAAAGCCAAGGTTGTGGGTTTGATCCCCAACGGGCCGTTCGCTTAAGAGTTGGACTTGATGATCCTTGTGGCTCCTTCCAACTGAGAAATTATGTGATAACAGAGAGGTTTTTTTGTTCACTCTAAGGGACGGTGGGGCTTACTGGTAAAGTTGTATTATAACCAATTCCTTGCAAGAAAACAAGCTCTTAGAATAGACAAGCACAGTTAATAAACTGTGTTTTGCTACAATCAGTTTTACCCTGTGTTAACTTTAGTCATTCTAACCATTATAAATGTTTTCTGCCTTCCTAACCAACTATTATCTTTTGTGTATTTTGTGACCACTCAGACAACAGGCCTATATTGTTTTTAATATTTGAGTTTTTAATTCCCCTGAGGTGCAACCCCCAAATTTTTAAAGGCTTCTTTTTTCTATTGCTAGACTTCCATACTTTGAGTGTGACTGGTCTTCAAAATGAAGTTACTGTGACCAGTATACAAATCTCTGCATATCTGTCTCTGTGACAGGTCTCATGATGAATTCTTTATAAATTTGGTTTGACTGTATGATCTACCAAGTCCAAGCCAGTTTCTGCTATGACCCCAAACACAGATAGGACTCAACTGCAAGACCAGTGGTGTAGCATTTATAGTGATGCACTTGTTAGCTGCAGTTCTGTTGACCGCCTTTAATTTGTCCCTAGCAGCACTTGCTGATTATTCTGTCACTAAAAGGAAAGTGCCAGTCCTTAAATACAAGGGAAGAAGTTGATCCAGACATTGAAATTGTACATTTAAGCCTTTTCTGCCTACTCCTCTTTTTGCTTTATAGTGTCTAACCTTGTGAAAAGTATTGTTTTAACTGTGGCTTTCCACGCTGACTTGTTTTTGTATATGCAGCGTCACACAGCTCAGTTGCGGGAAGAACTTCTAAAACTTCCCTGTCCTGAAGGATTGGATCCAGACACTGATGACTCCACAGAAAAATGCAGTGCCACAACAAGCTCAGAAGAGACCATGTTGCATGACCAGGTTAAACCCAGCAGCAGTAAAGATGTCCCCACTGATTTCAAGTCATGAGTTGCATTGACATGGACTTTGTAGACACAACGGCTTTGAAGCACAAGCCAAATATGTCAATATTTGTATGTAAGAAGTTAATTATGTAATAGGTAATGAAATTGAAACTATACTATGCCCTTAAGGATATACAGTTTAATTAAAAATGATCTTTTATTTACCTGTACAAGAGTGTAAACTTTTTTGTGCTTTTATTTTTCAATTGTGAGAACCACTGATTGGTATGTTTAAAAAGTTATGTATACAAAAAATGGATAAATCACTGATATATAAGGGAAACTACCTTAGGAAAGAATGTTTACTGAATGTTTATTATTTTTTTTTTACTTGTAGAGTGAGGGCGGTTGTAACAAAGAATATATATTGGTCATTCTTACAGCTACTATTTAAAGTCAGAAAATTTTCACTGAATTTGATAGATTTTACGTTTGGCCATATATTCATGCTCATATTTGATTCTAAAGAAAACCTCCTGTATACTTCAATAAACGTTAAATGGACATGATCCCTCTTTTATGATTTACTGGTACATTTTTTAAATAAACTGCCATAAAATATGTTCTAGCTGAAGACTTGCACTTGTATGACTGAATTCATTACAGTCAACATACTTAATTTTATGCTTACTAATCTAAAATGCAGGTGAAATAAATGCACATGGTTTTACCTCATGCCAAAATTTGGACTTCTGAATTAGTTGGGGTTTTTTGGCTATTTTATGCAAACTAACAGTATTCTAAATTTCTTAAGGGCTATTCTGGAACAAAGTCTTTACTGTATTGAAATGTCTGATTTTTACGTATTGTCCTGGGTTTGCCCAGGAAGGGTCAGTCTTGGAGGTGACTACACGTACTCAGCTGTACTCTCACGTACTGACACGCCACATGGGACTCTGATGTTCTGTAGTTCCTACTGTGTAGACTGATTTCCAGTTTTATACTTGCAGACACAGATCCCTAACTAAAAGGGTAAGGGGTTTGCTTGATTTAATAATCAAGTCTCACTTTTAACATAACATCATTGCTATCATTGTTATTAATTTTTGAGCAGTCCTTGAAGGACTAAAAAATTAATACTGGTATTACCTCAGATTAATGATCTGTTGTTTGATAAATACTATAAATCAGGCAAAAAGGAAAGTTTTTTGTTTTCTATTTGTTCTTTGTTTATAAGTATCATGCTGGAATTTTTTCACTTTTTGTTTTACAATGTATTATTTCTAATCATTAAAAATGGCACCAACTGAGGTTGTGTTCTTATGCTGATGGTTAACAGTTCTGATAGTCCTAACTGAAGAACAGTTTTTGTATTCTACTGATGGGTTGTGTTAATCCAAGGCCTGTTCTGATTGTACATACCTCTCAAAATATCACCTTGGCTACATTTGTAACTTCAGGGGTCCTTAGTCAAAGAGCAAAACAAGCAGTCCTGTGCCAGAACTGCTGGTAAATACATGAAACAAAGAGCTTATGCTACATAGTCCAAGTGTTAGAACTTCATCAGTGTTAAAACAGCACTGCATTTTTCCAGATGGGTATTTACTTACCTTCTATTACTGTACAAAATGACTGTGATACTCCTGTAAAGGCTCCAAAACCAAAATTACCCACTGACTTCCAATTATATTTGTTAGCAGTTTCTATTAGAGCTCTTCATTTACTGCTTAAACTGAATGCCTACAGGAGCACAGTCTTCTTATAAAATCCTGGAACTTGTACCAAAACCAAATATATTGAACCTGAAGATCCTCTTTAAACACGAAGACTTTTTTCTTTACCATTAAAACACAACACTGAAACAAAAAGTACCCATCTTGCATTGATTTGACATGAGGAAGGTGGTTAACATGATTGTACTTTATCTCTGGTGTGTATTTATGGTTTCATAGCAATGCTAATGTGAAGTCACTGCTGCTTAATTAAGCAGATGTAAACAGCTGCATGGGATATTAAACTCTAATTTGTATCTACATACCAATTATCCTTTTTTTGCTCTAACATGAGCTAGAGTGGTATTGTACCAAATTAATGCAGAGATTCAATCCTTAATAACTTGCAACTGTGTTACAGTCTAGTAAGTAAATTGTGAACTTGGCAACAAATATAAAATACACATTTTCAGGTTTTTAAATACACAAGGTAGCTATGCTACTTGGCAGTAACATCACAGTAAATCTTATGAGGTGGTAGATTCATCTTTTATCATTTCATCAAAGTGAACAGAAACCTGTACAGATTGATCACAGTTTCTAACCATCCATTCAAGTCCTGTGTTTTAACTGTTAAGCTGATTTTGTAGAAAATGTTTAACAATCAGCAGAACTTCTTTTCAAAAGTGCAGAGGACAGCCAGCTGCTAGTTAGATCATTATGGAATTTTACTCCATGTTTTTTGGTGCTGCCTTTGGCTCAGGATTGACTGTTGACTCTACAGTTGTTGCACAGTGTGGTGTGGGATGTTCCCAGCCATTGGAATTGCTGTAGCCTCTCTGCCAGAGGAAGAGTGCACCACCGAGTAAGTCAGGAGTGTTTCCTGGTGCTTCACAGACAACAATGCCAAGTTTTTCTGCCTGATTCAACTGCAGTGCCTGTGGAAGAGGAAACAGCCAGGCACTCCATGAGACCTTGTGCTCTGTGAGAGCAAAGCCCTTGTTCCACTGATTGCTGCACATGAACGACTGTTCTGTTCTGTTCTGCAGCTGTAGCCACAGCACTCTCCATATACAGATAGGAATGATGGTACCTCTGCAGGATTTGATGGTTTTCTCTGGAATTTCCTCCGGGTAAAAGATGTGCATAAATGTACAGATTAATGCTCCTCTGTAATTCTACCAATTCTTCCTCCTATACAGGAAAAAACAAATATGACAATCTAGAAAAAAAATAACAAAACAAGCAAGTTTGAAACGTAAGAAAGCTGTAAACAACTTCCAAGTTTCACTCCAGTAATTACATGTTAAATGTTTAGGTAAATGCAGAATAAAATATGTGTGACTATAGGTGGACTGGATCTGCAGTGACCTGTGTGGCATTGTTGGTTTGGCTTTGTTACTGTTTCTGTTCTGTAAATCTTTTACATAAGCTGAAAGTGGTTACTGTGCACCTCTGCCAGCCAGGTGAAGAGACTCAGCTGCAGGTGAAATCATGCTAACACAGGTAAGGCACTGGGCTGCTGATCACTTCTAAGGAGTTTCAGTGTGAGTGTGCCAGTGCTGTGCATGGATGATGGGCTGGTTAGCAGCAGTGGAGCATCTGCTCTGTGCTTTGAAAAAACCAAAAGAGCTCCCATGCAGTACAGGAAATGTACTACACTGCTTTTGATGGCTCTATCGAATAGGGCATTCAGTTTCTGGCAGGATCACATTGTCAAGAAAACATTACTACCAAATGGTCTTTTTTTTCCAGCTATGTCATCCATTACTTTTCTTCCCCAAAATGTTTCTGGTGGCACTTTAAGAAATGTTCTGTTTTACATCCTGAGGAAAACAACTTGATAAGCAAACAGCAATATTATTAATTTATCTTGTATACTCATAAATACCTGAACACAAACCCAGCTGACCTACATTTAAGCCAGGACTATACTATATTATTCTGATCCCTGTGAAGGAGAATTACTTAGGTTTAGATTTTTAGTTAGAGTTTCTCAGGCAAATTTTCTTCATTTTATAACTCCATACTGCCTTTGTAGTAGTGTGATTTACAGGTGTTTCCTTTTTTATTTCTTCAGAAGCCAGTCACCACCAAGTGGACTCACGTCCTTGGAATGTCAGCTCTCTGTAGAGAAAACAGAAATTAAAAGCATTTTTCAAAGGAAATGAGACATTTTCATTTGCCTTGCCATAAGGAACAAGTACACGGTGCACAAGGTATTTCAGATCCGTTTCTCAGTGTATTTACCAACACACATACATATCTATCTATGTATAAATGCAGTTATTGGTCTTGAAAAAGTTTTCTGAGCTTTATTTTTTCTCTCCTTCTCCATAGATAGTGAGCATTAGTAGAACAACTGGGCATTTATATGACAACAGAACATTCTGAAATACACTGAGCTGAAGGGGGGTAAAAGTAAGCTCCACAATTACTAAAATGAATCACAGGTAAAAACATTTTAATTCTACAGAGATTTGGTTGTTGCCATTGTTTGATTCTCCTAAACCATGCATGCAGAAAATACATTATCTACCCATCAAATTAATATAGCAGAGCTATATTAAATAATCTCACTACTGCCTCTGTTTAATAAAGGCTCAGAAAACAAATCCCAAACCACAATTCTCTATCTTGATTGAGAGAGTTCTGCATATTGTAACCTGTCATCTTTGCAGGCTGCAATCTTGAAGTCTTCTTGCCTCAGAGCCAATGTTTTGACTCTCAAAAACCAATAACCTGGTCCACTTAGTTCTCCAGGTGTATTAATGCAACTTACCCTTTGCATGAAGAATGCCTATAATATCTGTATTGTTTAATAATACAATATCATCTTCAAATGCTAGAACCAGGAATATTTCTGTAATTCACACAGCAAAATTTTGTGTTTAAGATTGTTTAGTTACAAGTCCAGAAAGAAGAGAAGCATATTCCTTATCAGTCAGAGACCGTGCAGGGCATCCAACAGCCCTGCTTCTGATGGCAAGATAGCTGAGTCAGTCTTGGAAACCAGTGCAGTTAGAGTCCTAAGAAAATCTGGGAATAAAAAAAGGCGTGTTATTGCCACCCTCAAAGACATTTAAGAATGAGGCAACTATGGTGAGGCTTGCACATGAACGGAAGTTGTTAAACCACAAAAGTGATATCCAAAATGATACTTACACCAAGTATGGATGTACATTTGCAAAACTAACAAGCAGACTGGTCTGCTGAGGTATTAGAGCAACAGGTCAGATGTGGTTTTACATGAGGAATATGCTGCTCAAACATACCATGTCTCACTGCATTTAAAAACCTGCAGACAATTTCCTGTTGCCACTGTTGGGCTCCAGACTTTCAGCTTAACCACTTAATGCATTCCCTTTTAGATTCATTTGTCCTGCACCTCCTTACATTGTCCTCTTCCTCATCTGTCAGCCCACATCCACAGGCATGCACAAAGCCTTCAGTAGTTCATAAACCTTTTGCATAAAATAGAGTAGAAAACAACCCCATCCCTGTCCCTGATAACAAACATATGAACACATATTAAAAAAATAGTAACACCCACAAACTGGAAAATGAAAACAAACTAAAAATCTCATGATAAAAAAAATCAGTTTGCCAAACACGGTTTGTAAAGACCGTGTTGCTTCGTTAAGGATTTTCTTATTTACTGGGAGAGCAAATGGGAAAAGCAAAACTTGGGGGAGTTTTCCATCTTTTCTGTTTTCATTAAGATATTTAAACAAGCATATGATTCAGAAACAGAACACCAACAGAAAATGTCTTGCAATCTACTCCTAAGCATTGGCTTGGGTGTCTCCAGAAGTCCTGTTCTCTCACCTTGAAATTCTAAGTTTCCAGCCACAGAAAACCTTCACTCATACTTGAATTAGGAATAAGCACATCAATAAGCAAACCTCCAGAACTTTTTCAGTCAACATTTCTTTGTTTATTCCAGAGTTTTCAATAATAAACTTTTTCTGCAAGTATTTTAAGCAGCTTGTAAGAAGGTGGCTCAAATTGGATTCTGGTGCAGCGCAATTCTAAGCCTGGAATACGACAGGAACTCTTTACCACTGCAGGAGGGGTACCAGTGTGGTTAATTCAGGCTGTGACAAGGCCACCATCATTATCTATGCACAACCAGCCTAGCCAAGCACCAGCATTCTCACATTAGGGAATCCAGGGTGCCAGACCCTTGTGCACAATGGCTGGGAATGGTCTGCAGGATGTGAGTCCCTGCCTCCATTCTGGCTATAGCCTCTACCCTGCCTCCATTATAGCTACAGTTTAGGCTGTCCTGAAAACCTTGCAGCTGTTTGCTGGCAACGCACTGTGGCAGTGGTTCAAGAGGGAATGGAGGCGACATGGCACATCAAAACCTAACAGCCAGCAGCAGGATTGCTGGAAAGGAAATGATGTGCTTGCCAACAGGACCCATCTTCTCAGCTTCTCACCAAATAGTCACTCTGCAAATCTCTACTGTATTTTGAGGCAGTTTTAACCAGAGAAACTTGATGTGATAGGAAAAAATCAGGGGCTGGCCTCCAGCAAAGCAACAGTCACAAGAGAAATCATGCGACCATCAGGCTGGTTGAATTTTGCCAAAGCATGTGGGATTCTAGCTAAGTCCCAGAGCATTACAGAAACCTCAGACTAGGGGAAAAAAATCAGATTCAATTCAACACATGTCCCAGTTGCCTCATGGTCACTAAAGGCAACAGTGTGCAGGTTTGTCACACAGACACTGAGACACTGCTCCAATACAGGTCCCTGGGACACTTCAACAACAGCAATGTGAAGGGCCTCATAGAGACCACCTGATCCATCTGACAGAACAGGGAAAACAAGGGGGAAATTACATCCAGCTATTGATTTAGCTCCATACAAATTTGACTCTAGTTAAAAAAAAAAAANTTATTAAAAAAAAAAAAAAAAAAAAAACCAAAAAAAAAAAAAAACCACAACAAATGTACACTGTACACTCAGACTCAATTGCTGTTGATAATTGGTTACTGAAGCAAAGGGACGTCAAAGAACAAAATATCCTTTTGTATCTGCACTGCCTACTGATATGTTAAACCTCCTTTCACTCTTTTCTAGCTCTCCCTCCAAGGAAATCATTCATGTCAGAAAACAAATAGCTAGATGAGCAAACAATACACAGCAGGGAACTGACCCTCAATGACTTGTATCGGAGGAAAAGCCAAACCATTTGAACAAAGAATGGGAGAACAACGGTACACGGCTCCTGATAAACAACTGTGTAAGTCAGGAAAGACAGTTCTGTCTTGAAGAGCTCTCAAGAGCCTTTAATGGTGGCAGAAATCAATGGGGGGACAGTGCTGAAATTTCTAGATTGCATACAGAGAACTGCAGTAGAATGCTAAATTCAATGTATGCCTAATGGAAGACTTGGATTAATCACCTGAATAAAAATAACACAGTTAAAATGCTTGTTGTGATACTGCTGTCTTCCTGAAAATGTTAGTATGACTTGTGTATTTTTAATCACTACCTTAAATACATTTTTGCTTTACTTGCAAATGCTTTTTCATGCACAGAATCCAACAGCAAGTTATTTTCCATTGCCAAGTGTATCCTCAAACACAGTTGTCCAGTCAATGTCACTAAGGACAAGCCATGACTGTAAATTCATCCTGTTTTCATTTTTCCCCAGTAGTTCATTTTACACATTTCAACACATTGAAAGGCACCAAGGCTCCACTGAGGCAGCAGAACAGTGCTCAGTGCCCCAGCATCCATCACAGCCTGGGATTAAGTGTCCAAAAGCAAAGCGTAGTTGATCTGTCATACAGAAATTATTCCCTATTCATTCTCAAAGATTACATCTTGTGACTGATGCAAAGTCTCCATGCAGATTAAATTGCCAGCAGTGTTCACCTCAGCCTTTGCCTTCTTTTTAGCAGAGTGATTTTGTTCCATAAGCCCCCTGGAAAAAAAAATGCTACTATATACATTTTTCCTGAATTTAAGTGTTTGCATAGTTGAACAGCTTTTGCCTTAATGGCCTTTGGGTTTTAGTTCAGTTAACATATGTAAGGAAAATATTTCAGAGTTCTTATTCAGCATCGTCTCAGCTTAGACCTTGGTATATTACTTGTTATTTGTATGACATCTAAGGAAAAATACACCCCTGTATGAAGCTAAAGGAAATGTTTCAAGTGTCATTTTAATACATGTATCAGAAAAGATTATTTGCTCTGTACTTTCCTGTTAAAATACTATTTCACCAATCATATGACCATTCTGTATTCCAAGTTCTCTGCCCAAAGTCAACTGTGTTACAGAATCATAGGAATGGTGAGCAGGAGGGACAGCTGGAGGCCATCCTCCTTTAGCTTGCTCTTCCCCAAACTAAACATGTGCCTTCCTTGAGGACTTTAACTCCTCATGGAATATGTGATCCAAGTCCCCTGCCATGACGATAGTTTAGACACTGTACTGAAAGCTGATTGCTTCCTCCCTTTTGTCTCTAGTTCTGTAGTGATGTTACCATGGATACCCCAGCATTTATAGCTTACTTCAGTTACAAGACATAATTTCTACATTTTAATTTACTCACAACCAAAACCATTTTACAATAACTGAAGAAAATAAAGAGGAAAATTGAACACAGGTCATGTTTCACTTTTAAAAGCCCAGCCATTTTCAGGTTCGCTCATACTTGCAGTAAAACCATTAATCATCATAAACTCATTTTGTCTAAAAGCAGAGGTAATACATTTTTCCATGTAAATCACTTCATTGCCATGACAGAATGATGTCAGAGAATCGAAATAGGTGATATAATAAATTTTCCTTTTGGAACATTGTTTAGCATTAAAGGTTATGGGGAGCAGGGGGAGCATCAGAGAGGGGACATGATTATGTCAGCTGCTAAAGAGTAAAGTCTGATTTTAATTTTCATTAAATAGACCTAAATACTGCATTGACACAAACACACTTCTACAGACTAAGAAAATATACACACGGCTTAAAAATGATGCAGTAAGAATCCAAAACCTTTCTAGACTAAGAATCAATCTCCAGCAAATAGTTTGTAAAAGATGATTAAAATAATAATTAACATTGCAAGTTTTAATTTCTTCCCTTTCTTTAAGCACAATTTTTGAAATTCAAGCCTTCACGTTCACCATTTGTACAGGCACATATAGTTAAACACATAAATTCTTTAAAGAGAAATTAGCTTTGCATCTAAGTTGGCTGTGTGCATAAGAATCCTCAAACAACAAAGCAGCAGTACAGGAGAGAAATGGAATTTTATTTCTCCCCCTCCAAAAGCAAGCAAGCTTGTCTGAATTACAGCCTGCACCTTAACCAAAATGCACCTATTTTCTGAAATCCTGCAGCAGCCTGGTAGAACAAATATATATATGGCATCATGGAAAATGGAAGGATTGGGACCAAACCTAGAAGCTGTTACTCCCTATTTCTATAAGATTTCAAGTCAAGCTTTGGAAGAAATAGTTACCAATTTTGGTTTGACTCACACCTTTTTAAATTTCTATTTGCTCTTTTTTATTCCTTTGGAGAAAACAGATATAAAACAAACTGGGGAAATAGCTGAAAAAGCGTTTCCCACAGCTGTAACCCCTCTCTCTTGCTGTAGACATGGTATATATAACCACAGCCCTGCTGGGTGAGGCAGAGCAGCTCTCTTTCCACACAGCTGATCTAATCCGAGGTGTGCAACAGCCCACACAGAACAGCAGCAATGGAAAAGCAAGTCCCTTTTAAAACATCTATTTCCTATACAGATAAAATGGAAGGCTGGGTATCCCCTCAGCATTTATCCAGCTCTTAAATCAGTCCCACAGGGCTGTGGCTCTTTCAGCTTCCCACTCAGCAACTTTGAAGCCAGGTTTTTGTACATAAGACTTTTATATCTTAACTTAGAATTTAGACACCCCAAAGAAACAAATACCATCATGCAGAACACCTACTTTGGTGTGCAAAAGAGAATTAACACTCAAAAGTATGGATTTGTTCACTCCTTGTTTCTTTTCATGTTCAAATTATACTTCAACACCTGACACCAAAGGAAAAGCACTTTTGTTGGGGTAGTTTATTTCTGTAAAATGTAAAATTTCTGTACAATGTTAAGCACAATGGTTAACACAAATGTTTTAATTATCCATTTCATCCTGAAGCACAGGCCACAGCCATGTGAGGTGGCCTGACTTGACCTAGCAGGTCACTGCTGCATGAATGGGGGTGGTCTCCAAGCACTGCAGAGCTGAGCTGCCAGCTGAGCTCTGGTGCTCATCTGACACTGCCACCACTGTGATAGTGTCATCCTCAACCTGACAAAAAGCTGCCTGAACAAAGAGGCACCTGTGGGGAACTGCAGCCTTCAAGGAATGCACAGGGCAGTGTGGATGGAAGCCAGGCAGGGTGTTGAGACCTCTCATTTTCAGAGGCAGTGACCTGTTTGGCCACCTCAGCTGCTCATGCAAGTAAAGCCTCAGCTCTTCTGCCTGGCCAATTTTCAAACTTACGTTATAACTTTCAGTTTCCTTCTCTGCTGAAAAAAAAAATTAAAAATCAATGTACATATTTTAATAGATCCTTAAACTAATTTGATTTATTACAAAAGGAGAGTTTCTTGGTTAATTCAACCTAATTCTTTTACAGTCATGTTTATTCATTCTTATTCCGCTTGATTAGCTCACCAATTTTAAATTCCTCTAGACGGGCTCTGAAATACATTTTTGGAGTAGGGCATATCATTAGCATGACCTTGCACCAGGAAAACCTCAGTACACAGGATAGGGGGAAAAAACCAAAACCAAAACAAAAACCAAACCCAAACAAAAACCAAACCAAAACCAAAAAGACACCAAACCAAAAATCAAAAAAACACCAAACCAAACAAATATCACCAGTAAAGCCTCCCGAATACACACAGAAAATAAACAAAAATCTTTCTTTTTCCATACTTCTGCCTACAGTCCAGGAATCCTACTGCCTCCCACATCATATATCAAAATAAAAACCAACAACCTAAGGGACAATAAATCTTATTTTTCCTGTTTCCTTCTGTTCTTACCCTCATAAAGGGAGACTGTACTTCCATAGTTGTACTTGCGTGCCAGCCCACTGATCATGACAGGAAAGCGAAATCAAATTAAATAACCCTGCCTTGTTCTTACAGGTGTGACACAGCCTCTGTCCTTCTGATGAGCTTCATTAATTTGTCAATACTGATACAGGGGAAAGGAAATAGATTAATGTGCAGAATCAAGGGGTTTGTATTATCTATAGCTGCATACTGGTTCCCTGGCATCTTGGAGGATGCCACCTTAAGTGAGAACAATCCTTGGCAGCAGTCAGTCAGGATCTGGGTGGTATAATTTATACTGCTGACTCTCAAGAGACTCAAAATAGAATCAGATTTTTAAAAATGACTCAATTATGAATTCGTCTCACTAAAACATTTTAAACTCAAACACTGTATTCTCAGGTGCTGTTTCCCTGCATGACTCCCTTTATAAATTCATAGATTTTTCCCAATCGCTGATCTTGCACTCGCTGCAAAAACTACTATCATATTTTCCAAAGTTTGCATTGTTCTTTCCCTTCTATATTCTCCCTGCTCATGCAATGCTTGACTTAAATATATTTAAAAAATGCTCTCTTCTGGTAATGCAAGGCACTCCATTCCAGGCTATTTAATTAGTGTTTAGGACTTAACTTATATTTAGATGCCCAATTCTCTTACTCATATAGTATTTTCTAGCTTAACAGTAAAATCTTCACCATTTTTTCCTAAAATGGCACCCTAAATGTGTTCCATCTGCATTACTTGTCAAGTTCTTCACCTTTCTGCCCCTTTTAAGAAGAAAATATAAAATGGAATTCAGTAATTTAAACTATGATTCAGTTCAGCCATATGTTAATGTCACGCTTAAATGGTAATGACAGCAGTAACATAGATGAAGAGAAATGTATGCACACATTCTCCATATTGCATTCGGTGTAGGAATAGACTGCAGCTGTCAACTTCGTGTTTACTTTAAGAAAACGGAGTAGTCAAACTTTTGTACTCCTTGATGTTGATAAAGATAGTATGGGATTTAAAGTAATACCGAGGCCTCTTATCCTCTAAAGCCATGCTAAAAGCTGATAAATTAAATTTGCCAGTTATGGATATATTAAATTCCCTCCAATTCCCTCAACCTACTACATGCAGAAATCCATTACAGTTTTTTTACATCCTTGTATACGTGTCTCTCTTCAATAATTTCTGCCAGTTGCACTGCAGTAAGCCAAAGAATGACATTAAGCAATTTGCAAAACTGCTCTATGCAGCATTTGCTGAAGTAAAATTGCTTTTTTCTCTGTTTTTGACATCCCAGTGACTGCACTGCAGAATTGCTCCAACCACTGCACTTACAGGTGACAACATGCTGATATCTTATTTAAATTCTGCAAGGGCACCATCTGCCCTGTTTTTGAGCTATGAGGCTGAAATGCCCTTTATTCCAGGACAAACAGGAGGTATTTTAGAGAAAAGGATGCAAATTTTGTGGGGGAGGAAGGAGCATAGACTAGGTTTCATTTGCTTGAAAATTTCTGTTGCACTCCAAAGAAATAAAGCAGACTTCAAAGGAGTCTTGGTCAACCACTGAATCTCTTGTCCCAATGCTTAACCTCTACCAGCAGAGCTGCCAGAATTTACATAGAGGTTCTTCCCAAACGTGATTCTTAGCACAAAATGATACCTTTAATTACCTTGTCAGTAACAGTAATGTATCTGACCTTTTATATGTCCACCATCTCCCCTTATTCCTCACCTCCTGAACAAGGCACTGGAGTTTTTAATACACATGTATGTAAACTGGTACAGCAACGTTCATTTCCATTGCCTGTTTACCCTTTCCTCCACACATTCATCTGTCTTTCACACTGCATTATGGACATACTAAAACAAAAGCCTTCCAGGCTTGTCTGCAATGCCACTTCTCAGCACTCTTCTGTTCATCCTTTTCCAGGATCTGCCATGACAGCTCCTGCAATGTCCCGATTGTAAATACATGGAGGGTTTGCAGCAATTTCCGTTATTTGTGGAGCACTCAGATCTTTTCATTAAAAAGATAAAATCCGACAAGATGCAGCTGTTTACACAGCTGACTTATGAAAAGATTGCTTTCTATGCCTTTTACTACATTAGCTTTCCACAGCATCCCCAAGTGTATCTTATAAAAACTCTTCCTATCTTAAACACTGAAACAGTTCTTGTCAGGACCCCGGGTGCACTGATAGGCCTTGGCATTAACAAGCCTGACCAGCCCCACCTGGGGCTTCCACACACCCCTCTTCCTGTGGCCCCAGGAGCATTATTTACACCCAGCCCAGGGGCATCAATCTGTGCTTGAGCTGAGCTGGTGTTGGTTTCTGACTTTGCCACTGCCGTGGATTTTGTTGAACTGAACCCCTGGGCTGGCTTGACCTTGGACCTGGTGAGTTTTTGTAATGATCTTGACTTGGTTGGACTTGTCTGTGGGTCTGCCTCACTCAGGCGCTGTGGGCAGTGGGCCCTGGCTGTGGGGGACACTGCCCTGCCCTGCCAGGTCTGTCCCCATCATGTCCTCTCCCACTTCAGCAGCCTTGAGGAGCAGCTAGCACTTACTGCTGCCTGCCAGCCAGGTAGCAAGGACTGCTACCCAAATCTTCTGTTGTGATTAAGGTTTGTGGTCCCTATTTTAATATGGGTCATTAAAAATTACAAAATTACTTCCTAGGCAACAAGTTAGTAAAGCAGTTTGATTGCAGTGCTGAAATCAGACTATCTCCCTGGAACTGACGACCCTCTTATGCTGTGTTTGCACAGTGCGTGGAATAGCAGGATCTATCAGAGGCACAACTCTGATATGGACAAACAACAACACAGCTTTGGGAATTCAAAAAGAAAGGACCTTATCCTTCATTCCTATAAGCTTAAAAACTGCTATTGAAGTGTTTTCTATTAAAAAATATATCCATAAATAAGGAAAAGCGCAAGTGCTCTGTTATGTGAGTACTCTGTTTGTAAGCAGAGCTCAAGCTGGTGGCACTGAACTGCACTGCCAACATCAGAGAAAAAAGTGTCACTGTCTTATTACATGGACTGAATGCAGGTGAATCACATTTAAGATAAATCATTCTTGGTGTTATTTCATCCTGTGGCTTCATCCAAGCTACTCACAGCTTGAAGATTATCCTGTGCTGAACTTGCCAAATTTCTCACACATTTGAATCTGCTGGCTGCCGGAATTATGTGTAAAACCAGTGTCCTACACCACAAGGCAATATTTGTCAGACATGTCTTTTGCTTCTTAACTAGTCATTTCAATAATAAGGATGAGGTTTATTTGCAAAGACCGTAAGAGAATTCAAAGGCAGATATTCCACCTGAGAAATCTGTAAAATTTTCCAAGAGCAAGTATCTGACTACAATAGCAGTGGAGCGTGTGCCGGAAAAAAAAACCCTGCAGGCTGCTGCTGCATTAGCTTTAACATTGGCTTTGTTTAAATTTCAATTATATTTTACTCCATCTTCTTGAAAAAGTCACAAATTACAGAAGCTGTGAATTCACTCCTGCCTAGGGAAACTATAACGATGGTGGGAGTACTGGGAGGTCATTATTCCCAAGAGCTGATCCTTTCTCTGTGTATCAGACTATTCTATCTTGAATTGGGTTCCTTGCTCATGTATGTATTTGAATGTATCTTGATTTTACTTCTGGTGTATACATCAACTTATTAGGACGACAAAAATCAAAAGAGGGATATTTGGATTTGGGGTTTTTTTAAAAAAAAGAAATAAAACCAAGACATCTAATTCACATTTTAGCCATTTTCTGCAAACAATTTTTCTATGAATCCTCGAGAGACTGGAGTTTTTCACAGTATATCTTTTTCTGCAGTTATTTTTGGCCATGGTTGCTGCTTTTTGCTGTACAAAGGACAAGGAGGAGAAAAGCCTGGCTGGCTCCAAGTTCTTGGTGGGGACTTTCACAAGTCCTCAATGTCACCTAGAATCATTACCATGAATTCTCCTGGGTTAAAATGTGAAGCCAGCTCCGAACTGATTTAGGAGTCATGCAAGTTATGCAGCTGAAGAGTGGTAACATCTCTTGCTTTATAATTTGCTTTAGGGTTTTTTTACAGAAAGGCAACCACCTAAAATATTTTATACTTGACTTACATTATCACCATAGCTCTGATGCCTGAAAGAAAGTTTTGTAAATAAATGTTTGAAGGAAAATCCTTTCAAGCTGGTTATTTCAGATTGGCTTTAATCTGTTACCATTGTTTCAAAAAAGAAAATTCTAACCTCAGTTGTCCAGAGACTGAAGCCCTACTTTCTCCACCAGCATTTTAAAAATTTTAACTTGTTACATAGTGAGAAACAGGAATGCCTTTCTTAAAGAAGCTCTGTTTCACTATTTCAGAGCTGTGTTTCTGGGCCCAAATAAAGCATTAAATGTGAAAGGGAAGCAGCCAGTGCTGCTGCAGCTGGGAACTGCCATGAAGGTGCTCCTGTGGTAGCACTAAATTTTAATTTCATTGAAATATACAGATCTTAATGGCAACATCCAGCTGTCCTTTGTAAAGGCAGGTGTGGTGAGGGTGTTTTATGGGACTATTTCATTTTTTTATCCCAATTTTATCATTTAAATGATAAACTGCAAGATCACAGATGATGCTACATATCTTACTCATACACCCCTATTAAGTCCTGTTGCCAGTCAATGGTATTTCACTAAGAATATATATTGCATCCTAAGTGAAATTAAGAAGATGCCAAAAGAAAATCATTGTCAACTTTGCAGTCCAAGGATTTTGGCAAATCTGACTCAACAGAGAAAATGTCAAGCCTGTCTCTTGCATCTCTCCCTCTCACATTTTCACTTCACCTAGTATTTTTTTAGAATGTTTTTTTTTCAGGACTGTGCTAGTAACCTGTAGCAAAACATTCCCCATGTTAGCAAGTTTGGAGCATGTTGACAGTGATTAACACAACAGTCACAAAGACAGGAGAACTTGACAAAGAAAATCGCTGTACACCAGAATCATCTTCTTCCCCAGGAACCATCAGCATGAGTTAGAGAAACAAATTCTGGTTTAGAACTGGAATTTGGAGACTTTAAGCTGCACATTTTTGTTGATGAGAAGAAGACTTAAATGTAAGCTGGTTGTGAAATAAAGTCATACCACTAACTACAATACAGGATAAAAGTGAATTACGAGTGTCTTGCATTGCCACTGGCAGCAGAGTTTAGCTGAGATGTAACATGGATGCCACAACACAGGAAAAACAGTGATGGGGCTAAGCACAAAAAGGCCCTACATTATGCAAAGAGAATTTAAAAGACAGAAATATTTACTGGGAAAAGTAAGCAGTAATAAGGATCCTGGTGACATAACTAAATCAGGACTTTCTCATACAGAAGCGTTAGTGAGGTGTGGCCTCCAACTGATTTGTGCCTCAGCTGACTGCAGACTACAACCGAAGCTTTTTCTGCTCTCAGGGCATTTAATGTTCCCCTCTCCCACACCACCTACCATCCCAAGGTTGAGTTCTCTCTTACATAATAAAACAAAAGTCTTCATGCAGGATCAAAACTATGACTATTGTCTTTCTCTTCTCCTTATCTATCCAGCTTTTCCACAAAACTAGAAAAAACTGAATAAGCTTAGAGACAAGTTATGACCCTGTTTAAGTTTGGCGGAACAATGCCAGTGCCTTCTGTGTGTATTAACTGAGGGCAGTTCCTGAGACAAGACTGCATAGACTGGTTTTCCCTAGGAAGTCAGGGTAACTAGGACAGAGCTAAAGGGGCTGGATAACTTCTTTTTGCCCCTCACGTAAAGTGCCCTGTTTATTTTCAGTCACGTGTAGGACTAACATGTTGGCATTATCCCATTATTAGGGTTGGTTAATATACTTTTATGTGTCACCATCATCCAATAGACTCTGAAGTCTACTGCCTATTTATTTAGGCAGTGAGTCTGAACACTTAGTCCAAGCTGCTGGCAGGACTTTTTCCTGGAGGCAAAATGGCATCTTTCCAAACTGGATGCTGGCAGAGATTTTGGCTTAGACCTGTGAGATTTACTTCGTTTTGTATTTGTTAGTCATTAAGCAACAGTAAAATCTTTATGATAACTAATGTACTGAATTTTACAACCATTGTTCTAGTAGTATAATGATAAGATTAGTTTCTAATGTCTCTTAAATTTGGTATCACTTGCTGTATTAGCTTCCAATTTATGTGTCAACAATCACTACGCTTCATACAGTGACAACAGGTACTCTGCACATTCTGGGTGTGGGACCTTCCTACATCAGGACAGGCTCTGTATCTCGATCCCAGTTGCTACCACAAGTACTATCAGAAAATACAGTACCTCCTATAGATGTTTTAAGCTTGTTTTCAAAGGTTGGAATAACACAGTAATAGACATCTAAGACCAACTGAAATATCTCTGTGCACACCAAGGTAAGAAAGTTTTGATTTATAGCAACTTTATTTCAAATTCAACAAATAATTCTAGGGAACACAGGTGACAAAGAATTACATTTTCAATTCCAGAATTCAAAAGCCAGCTACTGAAATAAGCTGCTCATCTTCCTCTCCCCAGAGCCACTTGTGCAAGTCTGAAGCAGTTAAAAGATTCTGCATTTGGAATTTGTTTGAAGTTACTTAAAAATGTTTTTAAATTAACTAATTGAATTAACTATTTTACTATTAGTACATACCTGAATCAGATATGTACTATATAATAGATATGAAGCTTCCCTGCACTTAGGCCTATGCACTTCAGTGCAGAGGCAGAACATAGAGTTTGGAATCTCTGAACACTCAGCCATTAAAGTAAACAGGGGACACATTCAAAACTCAGTTCATTTGTCAACCTGACAGCAGATGGAAGATTTCTGCATGCAAAATATAGGAGCATCTGGCTATCAAGGATATTTAAGACCTTACCTATTGATCTCTTTCATCTGCTTAAATTAATTCAAGATGTTAAGATGCCAAAAAATGGTGATTAAAGATCCCATGCATATACAGCTCAAATCCCAATAAGCAGTAGGAGAAGATAATACAAATACTACAAAACAAAACGAGCAGCAGAGCTTCCAAATAAGTGATTATGAATCTGGAAACACCAGAAACTTGACTGCCAGAAATGGAAAAGAGTACGGCTTATTAACAGAGACACTCAGAGAAAATGCATTCTGTTACTTTGTCAAGAAGGAAAAAAAACATTGCAAGGAAACGTAAGGAACTAGAAGAAGGGGGAAAACATGATTAAAACCAAAAAAGACACAATACTGCTTACAAATATAGGCTAGGTGTAACTTCTCTAACAAGGACCAGTGGGCTCTGCAAAACTCAGGTTTCATATATTAAATACCTGCAGCAGATTCCTTTAAGTTCAGAAATTTAGCCAGTAATTCATTTAAATAAGAAATATTCAAGACCAGATTGGATGAGGCCCTGAGAAATCTGGTCTAGTGGGAGGTGTCTCTGCCTGTGGTCGTGGGGTTGGAAATCATTGATCTTTAAGGTCCTTTCCAACCCAAACCATTCTAAGATAGAAACTGAAGGGCTTCACAACATAACAAACGTGTATTGCTACACTAACCAGGTAACTTAGAGATAAAAGCCTTATCTTAACTTTATGTATTTTTAAGAGAGTGGAACAAAAATCAAGTCCCCAACACCACCTCCATTCTTTCAGAAACAACTGAACTACAGCAAGGGCGCTATCTTTATCCTGTGCCTTTATTGCCTTTTTGGTACTAGCAGAGGAGTTTTGTGGCTTCAAAATGAGATGTAAATAGAACTAGCTATTATTCTATGTCAGGAGCAGAAAGATGACATTAGAGGAGAATCCATCCACACTAGAAGCCAGACTAAATTAAGTTCTGACCTGTAACACACTGTGATGCTATCAGAATCTGGCTCCATACCAGCCAGTCTCAATGTCGACTCCACAAACTAAATTCAACTATTAAAAAGTATATTTATCTACAGAAAAGGAGAGCAACACACAATGGTTGCTTACATTGCTGAGTTTATAGAAAAGTAATAAAGCATTATTTCAGTTGATAAAACACCACTAAGACTGAATAATACATAACTGTAAAAAAAAACACCAAGAAAGAGCGGCAGCTATTTCCAATCAAAGCTGTAATGCTGCCTAGTCTTTCTAAGGTCATGCAGGTGTCATTCCCACAACAAGACTTATTACTCATTTTAGGGCTCTGCCTGGAAGCAGAGTGGGGACTGAGATAACAAGCTAAAACAGCAGAGGAAGAAGAGGAGGAAAGATTCATTTTTGGTTTTGGGGTTTTTTTGAGAAGCATTTGACTAAATGTTTTGAATCATTTTTCTAAAATCATTAAAAAGTATTACAGTATGATTGAGCAGCACTGCAAATGGGACATGTAGTTTTAAATATGTTTATTTATCAGATCACAACCATCCACGACAGATCTTGTCCCCTTTTTCCTGACTACAACTTCAGTGGAGCAGACTAGGAAAGGTCTGTACTGATGAAAGTTATGCCAGCATATTCTGTGCAACGTGCATTTCATCCTCATCAAATGTGAATGCAGCCGTCTCGTATCACAGGGAGTCAGGGATCAGAGAAAAACTTCAGAGGAGACAAAATCACAAGGAAAAACCTTCATCCAGAGATCATTCAGGCAAAGCTTGCAGCTTCAGAAGACCACAAAAGTCTGAGTGTGTGGTGAACGTTGTGTCTTTTTTAATAGCAACTTTTACAAATGGGAAGACTATCATGAACCCCTCTAAGACTTCCCTTTTTTGACTAAAGACCATCACAGCTCTTTTTTTCACAGGCTAGTTCATAAAGAAAATATCAAAAGTTGACAAAGAAAACAGAGAGAACCTGTGAAATACTGATTAACAGGAAAAAAATAAGCTAAGAAATATAAGAGAACTTTCTGGTTCCCTAACTCTATCCATTATCAGAAAAATAGCAAACCAAAACAAATGCACCTGTTCCTAAGGGTCAAGAAATCCAAATTTATTTGATTCTGGGCACAGATCCTGTGATGACACATTAACTCGAAATTTCCTCAATGAAATTATCATACTTGATTTCAGCAATTAAAAAAATGAATCATTAAACTGTAATGCATAAATGAAAAATACATTTCATCACTTCAACAAAGCTCTTGCTGAAAGAAAGAATTTATAAATAGCTTGTAAAAAGGATTATTTGACAATAAAGGAAAAGTTAAACAGTTTTACAAAGTTTATCTGCATTGAAGGTTGAAATGGCATGTGAGCATCCAGCATGGGAATGATGAATCTATAGATCAGCCTTAGAATTACTGCCAACTCCAAAGGAAAATTTGAATAAAATAACCTAGGCTTCAGTTTCCTAGGTGAGAAAAGTCAAGGCATGGCTTCATTAAGTAAAAAAAAATAAAAGGTCTGAACAAGAAGGTCTAAGAACACTCTCAAGACACAGGTAGCAGCAGAGACCCAAAATATATTCCTTGGAAGTTCTAAGAAAGGATGTTTTCATTCATGAGGGCACTTGATTATGCCTCTTCGGCCTGCTCTCTCCTCAACTTGTGAGGGCTTATCAATTTTTAGAAGCAAATCCTGTAGGACTTTTGCCAGACATTAAGTCATATGCTCTCAGCCCAAGTGTGCTGACAAGATTTTGGCGGTAATATGAACATTCACCTGAAAAGTCCTTGTGAAAAATGCAGTGAGCAACAATTCTAGCGACTTTGTGGAAGGACAGATCAGCCACTATGTCACCAAAGTTATAAAGGATGATAAGCATAAGGGAGAGGTGGAAACGACCACAATTTCTGGAAAAAGGATGTATTGAGTTCCCTTCCACCCTGAAAACACAATGCCTCATCTACATCCAGAGAGATTACAAGAACATACAGTCAGTGAAGATCTACTCTTTGTGTGCCTCTCCTAGTTCACTTTAATCTAGGACTGATGTATGGTGGCAAAAGTCATGGAATATGTACTGTTTCGTCCCAGGCTGGATCGTTCTGAGCTGCGTGGAACTAAATACAAAGAATTCATATCACTGGCTGACCATCTTATTTTAAAAAGGCTTTTCTTTTGGTGGCTGCACACAAGATTGTTTTATAAGTATTAGCAACTTTATTCTGTAGGGTTTAGATGTTACATCTGTAAATGAAAGAAACATACAAACAGTACAAATCTGCATTGTGCTTGTGTTATCTCTTCTGTGTTGACATTGGAAGGAATTCAGTTATAGCAAAATCCCTAGAAACAGTAGGTAGGATTTTATATTCCTTTTCCATTTGGATGAGTGAATTCTTGCTTCCAATAGAGCAATAAATGACTTACTGTGCCTGCAAAACACTGCCTGTCTTCTTGAAGAAGGGAAGCTCCACTGTAGATGTCTGTTAGGACAAAAACTTGATTGGGAGGAGAAAACAAAAATGTGCCAACTGAAATTGCTACAATGGAGAGAGAGCAGTTCTTTCCCAGCAGGGATGTCAGTGTGCAACGAGAATGAGTCATTATGATGCAGTTCTGTGATTCAGACAATTCAAAGCCACTCTGGGATGTCAGACCACCAGCATATTTTTGCTGTGTGTGAATCCATACAAAGATTAAAAGTATTCTCCAGCTCTTAATAGACTCCTATGTCTCTAGCAACTTTCTCATAAGATCTTTAAATTTTCTTTTCTGAATTTGTTACTGCAAATCTAGATTTAGACAACTTTTGCTCCTTGGTAAAATATCTGTATTTGTTTCAGGTCACTGTTTAACAGGAAATCTAGAGGTAGTATATATTGCAAAAGAGCCTTAGGTAATTCAGACAAATATCCTAAAACTAAGAGTAGACAAGGATCAAAAAACTGTTTTGTTGTTAATAATTTTTTTACTCATAAAGCTGAACAAGAAGAGCTCTTCCTCTAAGATATAACATAAGTCTATGGCAACTGCTTTTCTTTCAGGTGAACAGGTTGAGAAGAGTATGAATGTTTTCCTTACCCTCCTGTTCCAAGTATGATCACAATGCCCTGCAGCTTATTTTGTGGCAGAACAAAATTATCCTGTAGACATGGGCTAACCCCTTACTATTTCCTAACCTGTTTTCATTAATAATTGCTACAGTCAATCTTTGAACAGAATGGATGTATAAATAGATCCGGAAAGTTCAGGCACACAGTAGGTATAAAAAGTGCTTTCTCATCATATGCATTTCTAGTCTGCTCTCTTGTCATAACCCTACCAGAATGTTCCTAAACCTACATCAGAAAGAAGAAAGAACTTCCCACAGTTACAAACATAAGGCATAATTCTGCTGATGAGAAGAGTTGGAAAAGCTATATGAACTTATTTTCATCCTACTAGCCACAAGAAACCTGAAAGGGGATTGGAATATGACACCACTCACTTTACCATAGGATCTGAAATATTGTACAGAAGTTATCACTGAAAGTCAAAGCCTGATTTTATTGATACCAAGAGTTTTGCCTGTGGAAAGTAAGATATCGTGAATGACACAAACAGATTTCCTAATGTTTGTGGAGTCTGATGATTAACAACTGCAAGATGAATGAAAAATCACTTGAATGCCGGTAGTACACAGAAAATTTGTTAGACTTGAAGAATCCTTTGGACATCTTCAAGGTCTGCAAAAGAATGGATTGATTTCTTCCAACTCTCTGGAAGCCTGCTCAGAACACGTCAGAGTTTCTCCTTCAGGCAGTCAGGAGAAGTAAGGAGCTCAGCAGAAGCAGTCATGGAGGACAGGGAAATGAGTCATCCTAATCCACTGTAATGATCTCATCAATCCTTCAATGTGTCAAGTTATAAATATCTAGTAAATATTGACAAGTGTGTTGAGGCAGGTTTTGAAAGAGAACATTTATCTTATTGTTGTTCTTGCCAGGACAGATAATCCTCAAAGAAGCTAGTAGTTTCAAAGATTTAGGGAGAAACTCATTATGGAGAATATGAGAAATCATTTCAGTGCAGATTTTTGGTTGCTGAAGGACATTGAGATCTACTGGTGTTTTCAGTGTGGATTTTCTCTCCCCATCTACTTCCTTCAACTATAATCTAGTTATTTATTTTACTAGAACCTTTTTCTTTGCACTTTCTAACATTTGCAGTCAGTTTTGCCTACCTCGAACTTTGGAGAACCAACAGCATCCACAGTGATGTCCCGTATTTTCCAAAATAATACTTGAAATTACCACAAAACATTAACTTCTCATAAATGTTGCACAAGTGATTATCTAGATTAAATTCACTAGAACAATTGGATTTCTGTCTTTTCCAAACACTTCCAGAATTTGAGACCTCCTGTCTTGACACTTGGTTCTCATAAGTTCTATTCCTCTATTATTATAATGCTATCACACTGCAAAGCTATGCTGAGTTTTTACTTACACAAATTCAAACTGAGACGGCAAAAAGTACTTCTCTGACTTACATGGCACCACAGTCCCAATCACTAAATACCTCCTCATCCAAAACACACATTTCAGAGAAGAGTAGAAAATACAGGAACAAATATTTTTGTGCCCGTCTTTAAAAAGAGAGAGAAATTGCACCTAGTTTGCTTAGCAGTCCAAGCTAAGGGACATTTTCTAAATAGAAAACATCAGATTTGATATTTGTGCTATTTGGAAAAGCTGTAAGTAACTGGAAGTTTTTAGGATAATACTTTTCTCATCAAGCAGAATGTTCCTTGTTATGTTCCTCTCATTACAAATTAGCACAGAGCATTTAAGCTAATACCACTGATAAAGTTAAATCCTTCATGCCAATTAGTTAGAATAATTGTACTGGAAGGTACATTGTAACTTCCAATTAAGCTTGGTGACTAAGTTTGGTGACTCTTCTGTAGATCTAAAACAATTCTGGAATCCAATTTGCATGAAATGCATTAGTGTCTAATCACATAACAATTTAGCTCATGTTTTTAAGCACCTGAGACAGAAAGATGAAGAGAACTGCTTGTTATATGCTTATAAAAATAGTCACAAACCCATATCTGGCATTTTCTGCTGATTCGCATGGAATATGCTATAATTAACATGACATCCCATACTTCATCCACAGAACTCACCAAACTTTACATATAAGCCAAGAATCACCAATGGTCCTTATTCCCTAAGTCATGCACCAAATCTTACTGAAGTCAAAAGTCCCAGAGATGCCCCAAATTTCAGAGGCCCAACATAAAAAACACCACTGTGAGTGATTTTCAAGCACAATTGTAGCTGACTACCCAAGAGCTTCACTGTTCCCTGGTGAAAGACAATATATGAAGGATTCAGCTGGGATCTCCAGATAAGGAAGTCATACCCCTGCATGGTTTGCTGCCTGTCACAGCTGGTGTTTCTGATGAACCCACCAGGCTCATGGCAGCACAGCCCCACAGGATGTCCTGGCAGGAGCCACCACAACCTGGTTGTGACACAAATGCATTCCGAGAGCCAGAACTATCCACTCTTTTATTCAATGTGAGGTAATCTCAAAAACAGTTTTCTGCTTACAGGTAACCATACACACTCTATGTTCAAAAATATAATCACGTTTGTGGGTGCACTAAAGAGATTAAAATTATCATGTAGTTTTAATAAAATATTCTATCTGTTTCAGCTAAAATTCCTGTTTGATGTAGTGTGACTGGAAACAATTTTGTTTGGCTTTCTTTCTCCAGACTAACAAAGAGAATCGAATTAATGAAAGCCATTTAATATTTTTTTAAATCTCATTTTAAATCCTTCTCTCCTTTTGAAGCTAGCAAAGACAGAAAATGTTGCTGTATAAAAAAACCCTACAACTTCATAAGATAATGATTCTGTATGAGCTCATATAGAAGGCATTAAATACTTTGCAAACTTGGGCAGATATGACATGTTTATTTAATGAAAGAGTAATTTCTGAATTCTTTTGTTGAACAGTAAATTGAATTATTTCCACATAAACTTTGGTTTCTTCATCTGAAAACTCACAGATGTTATGTAGTTGAGGCAGAGCAAATTTCTTCTAACTAACCAGGTAATAACTAGTTTTTAAAAGTTCAGGTAAGATATGTTCTGATGTGACAAAAAAGGGGAAAAGAGAAGGAACAGAGCAACATTCACAAAATGGCCAGCAAATATTGATCCATAGACATCACGAATGACAGTAGATTTTCTACTAAATGGCTAAACTTTAGAAAAACTAACCTATTAGAAGTGGGAAGACTGTACCTCAGATATTACAGCTGTATTTTATAGACACTGTATATTTACTGGAGACCTACTTCCTCTTTATCTGGTCATTTACTCATCCTGGATACCATACAAAAAGGGATACAGTAATATTAATATATAGTATTTTTCCAAATGATTAATGATGATTAATGTCAGCTTCTAGAAGAGTTGCCACAATACCAGAGAAGAGCAGTCCAGGGTTATTTGAACTGGCCATGTTCTTTGTTGTGCATTCCCAAAGAGTGGTTTGAATCACTCTTTCTTTTCTTCTTGTGCAGTGGCATACACTAACTCCCCGTTACTGCTTTATAAAGTTGTAAGCAAGAGAAGAATCTCCTTGCCTCTATTATTTTAGCACATTTGAAGTGTAGCTTTTCTACGTCCACTTCACTGACTGCCCGATGATTGCATTCTTTGGGGTTTGGTGAAGCAAGAGCATAAACTGGCCAAGTGGTCAGAGAGACTCCAGGGATGCAGAGCTGCTTGGTGAGTGCAGTGAAGCAACCACAACCCAGGTCAAGCATCACGTCTGTCCCTGTGGCTGAGTTACCCTGCTAGGAGGTCGTAATAGCTGTGTAATAATTGCCATTCTTTTGCCCTTGTCACCTCAAGACTTCAAGCCTATGTTTATTTTTAAATTGCAAATGTACCTGGAAGAGCAGTAGATATGCTGGGAGCCTTCTGAGGGACTCCACCCTCCTCACAGTTAGGGCCTGTGCATTAACTCAGCAAAGCTCAGACATAAAGTTTGACCATTTAGCTGATGTCTACTGGGGGCCACCAAGCTTCCAATGAGCTTGAAGTTTCTGATACTGTAACTAAGATGATGTAACCTTAAATATGATGATTCACAAGACCAACTGGTTAGTGGGACATAGCTTGACTGAACTTACAGAGCCAAAGCAAGAAAAACTGATAGAATTCCCCAATACAAGTCTTGCATCTCCACTCACCAGGTGCATCAAATATGCTCCTTACAATTGCGCAAGTTCAGTTGCACAATCCTGCAAATTTTCATCCTGGTATACCAATGAACCTGTTTTTCCTAGACAATTTCTCCCCTTTCCCCACTCCTCAAGTAGCAAATCAACTCCTGCTCAAAAATGGTACACAACACAATTGCTTCTTTACTCAGCGGTACCAGAGACCTGGCACACAGAATTGAGGACCAATTTAAAAATTATGTAGCAGCAGCTTTAACAAACAGCAACTCACTGTTAAAAATGTCATCGTAATAAATCTATGTTATTATTAATTACTTGAAGGGGTTTTTTTTTACAGTTAGCAATTTTTTTTGGTAATCCACGAGGAGATCATCTGCTTCAAAAGGCTTTAGGAAAAAAACCCTGCAAAAGAAGATAAATACTGCATCAATACAGCAGCACAGGTATCTTGTAAGGTGATATTAAATGTGTTGGTTCAGATACCACAGTAGCACACTTCATAAGGTTAATTTTCTTACACTCTCAGAAAAAAAAGTTAAAGATGAAGGTTATTCTCTGAAAACTCTTGTAGCAGAAATTTTGACTATCTACTTCCTGCTTAGAAATAGTAAGTAGCACTGTGCTAAAATCTTGAATCTGCACTACACAGCCCTGCAAAGACTTTCTTCCCCTTGAGCCATCTGGCAGAAGCTATCCTTAGATGCAAACAAAACATATTGATTGTTCTTTGCTAAATAAATGTATATTCTTCATATAATTTAGGGAAGCAATCTTAAGGAGCAGATTTCAGCAAGTCTGTGGCAACTGACAAACATCCCAAACCATCTTTTACACCAGCAGAAACAATCAGTGCAGTGCCAGTGAGCAGTGCACTAATTCCTGCCGTGGTACTCCTGCCCACATACCTGCTGCAGCTTCTAGATGCTTCTAGATGCTCCCAGAACTGAACTGTAATGGTAAAACCCCACATACTGGGGGAACTGGCAGAGCTGAGAAAGACAGCAAAATATTCCTTTTTATTAAGGAATTATATTTAGCAACTATTTATTCACAGAAAACGTTACTTTACAGGTTTTCCCTGAAAACGAAAACTACAAAATCTCACAGTAGGAATTTTAATATTGTCAACATTGTGTTTGTGGACAGGTGCTGAAATTAACACCGGGATAGACGAAAGCACGGCCCTGACTCGCCTGCCCTGAGTGTTGGACACCTCAGCCTGCACCTGCCCGGGTTCCCAGAGGATTCTCCACAGGGGATGTATGGATATCTGAAGGGAGGTTATCAGGAGACTGTTTCCAGGCTCTGCTCGGTGGTGCCAAGCAATAGGACAGGAGGCAACGGGCAGAAACTGATGCACAGGAAGTTCCACCTGAACATGAGGAAGAACTTCTTTATTGATTGTGTGACTGAGCACTGGAACAGATTGCCCAGAGAGGCTGTGGAGTCTCCCTGACTGTAACTATTCCAGAACCGTCTGGATGCAATCCTGTGCAATGTGCTCTGGAATGATCCTGCTTGAGCACGGAGGTTGGACGATGGAGGTTGGACTCGCTGACCGACTGTGCTCCCTTCTAACCTGACCCCTTCGCCGATTCTCCACAGGCAATCGCCCAGGCAGAGTCCATATGGATACGTATGCCTGCCTGCGCCTACCCCCGCTACCTCACAAGCTCTTGCCTGCGGGTGAGCGCCGGCCCCGAGGGCACGAAGACACATCCCTGTCCGTGCCCGCCGGGCCGTACGCGGGCTCCCCTCACGCCGCCGCCACCGGCGGCCCCCGGCGGGGCGGGGCCGGCACGCGCTCCCGGCGTGCCGCGCGCGGCTGTCATGGCGGCTCCCTGCGGCCGCTGCCCGCACATGGGCTGAGGGCTGG
>VZTJ01005117.1:539379-651703 GCA_013397795.1 Orthonyx spaldingii | reverse complement strand
TGGAGGAGCGGTGACGGCAGTGCCGGCAGGGCTGGGGCGGCAGGAGCGGCCGGGGCTCCGCAGGTTCCTCGGCCGCTCCCGGTGCGAGCGGCGGGGGCTGCGGCCGCGGCGGTGCTGGTGCCGGCACTCGGGAGGCTCGTAAGCACAGGGCTCCCTCCGGCTGCCTCCCTCCCGAGTGAAAGGCTGCCCGCCTGTTGGAACTTGGCAGTGAGGTGAAACGCGCTCTTGGAGCGAAACGTGGAGAGGAAGAGTCTGGCACGAGCTGCCTGTTCTGTATTTATTAGTTGTTCGGTCACAGTTGCTTGAGGGATCAATGGAAGGTAGTCTCTTGAGGGTACTTGGTTAGACCCAGCTTTCCTGCATGGGAACGCAGCAGCTTTTAAAATGTAACCGTTGTCGTGTAAAGGTACTTCCATATTTCAGGCAGGCTGTGCTCAAGTCATGTGCCGTGTTGTAGCATATTGAAAATCTTATTTATCCTTACCTAAGCACTTACTGAATTTTGGTAAAGAACCGTACAGAGCTAATCAGTTCTTATTTCCTTATTTGATGTTTCATTTGACCTTAATCATTGTACTGTGCAGGAATGGTAGCTGATGTGACTGACACCTGCACATCTGTCTTTTCAGTGAGAGTTGTGCATACTGTTTGTGTTGTGGAGTTTTTCTGATTGCTTGTTTTGTCGTTTCTTTTTTAGCTTTGGTTTGTTTTTGAGGTACTTTAAGTGCTGTTGTAAGATGGTACTTTAAGTGCTGTTGTAAGATGTGGGGGAAACTTGTTGAAGAAAGGCACCTTGCAGTAAAGATAGAAAGTGGTGTGGTTTGTGATGATTCTTAGTCATCATTTACATGGGCCCTTCCTATTGATGATCCTGAAAATAAATTTAAAAGCTGTAACCTTGAATTTGTGTAATGTCCTATAAAAAACTACACACAGAATCAAAAGCAGATCTTATGTGCTTACAGTTACATTACTGGAAAGAGAAGAACCTCAATATTCTTCATTCATCCTTGTGTGTCCTCACAGCCCATAGTTATTCTATGAACTACAGCATTGTCTGTCTGGGGGACTATAATCCAATATAAAGAAGTTGTCATTTGTTGAGAGAAAGTCTCTCCAAAGCATAGAATGGAGAAAGTCTCTAGTTATTTCTGTTCCCTGTGAGGATATGATGTCAGCAGTGTTGCAGAATCACTGCTATTCTTTTGTATATGTCCTTCCAGGTACAGCTTAAAGTGTTTTTTAAATAATACACAGCACACATTATCTCTTACATCATTCAGTAGATCATTGTGGAGAACAGAAGTAAACTTTGCTCAACAATGTGGTGCAGAGACATTAGAATGAATGAGCCTCTGTCACCCATCCCTACAGAGTCATCCATTGCTGTTATCAAAGGTGGATTGGCCTTCAGTGTTCCTGTATTTCTAAAATTTGAAATGCTTGTTTAGCTGGATGAGCTTGGGGTTGGTATTCAGATCACTTCTTTGCACAGCTGCTGCTCGCGTGGATCCATAGCTGTGCCAGTGTTAAATTGGCTACCTCTGCCGCTGATGTTTGTGCAGCTACAGTAACACTGAGTGCAAGGAGCTGCAGTGCCCAGCTGGAATCACAGATTAATAGTAAGGCACTTATCCTTGCAGACCTCTGCATTTCCTCAGCTGCACCATTACCAACACCTGCATCATCTGGTCAGAAACCAGTTAGTACATCTGCATGAGTTGTAGCCACAGCTGCAGGATAGGCAGATAATGGTTTTGCTCAAGAATAGCAGGTTTTAACATGGTCAGCTTGTTCCAACAGCTGCTGTATTGATTGCATGGTAGAATATCTGAAGATAGCTGCTGTGAATAACATTGTAGCCTGGGTCAAGAACTTGATGGGTCTGAAGCTTCTTAGAAATAAGTGTATAGCATTTCTTGACTTCCCTTTGCCTTGAAATCAGGCTTAGGAAACAGTCATGGGTCTAAATCCATCTTAGTAGTTACTCCTAAGAATCTGCTCCATATGCAGGCTTTTCATTGAGATAGTATAGTTACCACAGGAAATAATTCTTTTGTAAAGGTAAAATCTCATTGCCCATTGTTTGTGAGTGTTCTAAGCATGTAAATGAAGGACTGAGCAGTTTCTGCAGTTTTGCATAAGACTTTATTCACTGAACTCTGCAAATATTGAATCATTTTTATTTGTTGCATTTCCCTTAAATCAGTTCTCTAGTCTGTGAAATTATTGTCTTATCTGTAGGATTTTACTGTTCCTTTAAAATGTTTTCGTAGAGGAAAATCCTCTTGTTATAATTGAAGTATTTTGGAAGGCCATCCGTTTATTTTTCCTGAAATTTCAGTGCAAGTTTTTGTTTTACTTTCATCTGGGCTTTTGTGTTTCACTGTAACTTTAATCCAAATTACTTTGGCTGAAGTGACACCTGCTACTGCTGCTCTTGAGTTTCAGTGCAACTGAACTTTCCCTGCAATGTACATGAAAATACATTCTTTAAAAGGGCAGTGGTATATATTTTCATTTGAATAGGTGTAATCGCTCTTGAAAGACAGAATTGTTTCAAAGTTGACACTGATTTCTGTGTTGTTTTGTTTTTTTTCTCTTCCAGAAAGTGGATCATTGTTGCAGTTGATGTTTGATGGGAAATATGAGGAAATATTTTCAAATTCAGCCATTCAGAATGTTTTCAGTGTGTCTTCTGTGACAGAGGAGAACATTGACACTTACTTGGCGAAACAGATTCTAACATACCTGGATTGTTCTGCAGAGGTTGATAACGTTGAAAGGTGGAAATTATTATTTATTATATGGAAGATTAATAGAGGCTATGTTTGATTTTTACAAAAGGCATTGAAAAAATGTATAATTCGTCTAGGGCCTTCAAAATCCCTGTACTGACAAGAAAGCAGAAAACAAATTTCTTGGGTTATTCCCTCTACTCCTTTGGGCGTCTATTCATTACTATCCAGTGAAAGAAATAATGATGTTGTGATATGGGGGTTTGTTGAAAACGTTAGCTTTATTTACAGTGATTACCTCAGAAGCTGGTGGTATAAAGAAGCTACAAATGTAAAGTCATGTTAGCACATATCATCAAACAATTAACAATTTTCTGTCTGAAATGTTGTATTAATTCTATGTGGCTACTTGAAGTACTACGTGATGTTACTGCCCAAGCAATGCCTGTATTTCTAAGTCTCACTTATAATGAGGTTGTTCTGCTCTCCCTAATGTAAAAATGAGTAAGGTGTTACTTGTGGATGCTGTTCATCAGTTAATTATTTTCTTCCCAAGACTTTCTCTGATAGAGTCTTTTTAAATTATACTGTATATGCTAATTGCTGCTGTTAAGGAGTCTGAATTTACTGTTTATCATTTGCTGTGTAAATGATGAACAGACTGAAATCTGACATGCTAGGGATAGTAGAAGCAGAAAACTGTAACAGTGTTATGTATATATGTATTGATACACTAAAAGGTGGAAAAATATTGCGGAAAGAAGAGCAAAAGATAACAGACAATAAAGGTTAAAAAAATAAAAATAAGAGGAAGGTAATTGGTACCAGTTAGTGTTGGCAGAGTACGAATTTGTGTGTTTTGGTATGTCAGACATAAACCTAAGAGTTTTTGCTAAAATACTAGAGGAAAAAAATAGTTGGTGTGTTTGAAAAACTGAGCTGGGATTTGTTAGTGATAATAGTGTGTCAAAAACTCATCTTCTGGTGTGGTGCACAATACAGTGCAGTGTTCAGAGGTTTATGCCATGTGTGTTTTTCGCTAGGTCTGTCTTGCTGGGTTTTTTTTTCCCCTTACTTTGTTGTGGTATTACTGTTAAATATTAGCTGGAGAAATTTTTCAATATTTCTTGATTCTGTCACCTTGCAGTAGTTTGAATAATGTGACAAGGAAAGAAAAATCAGTCAAGACTTGAAAGAGACTCAATCCTGATCTTAATTATTGCTTCAAATATGTGTTGCTGCCTTTATAAGCCACTGAGCTTCTTGAAGGTAATCATAATCCATATCAGTGGAACTTTACATGTATCCTGTTATAGTGCACTCCTACTGCAGACAGCAAAGGAATTTTTTTCTCACACTCCAGTTCTTTGGTCTTTGAGGTTTTTGTTGTTTGCTCTGCAGCTCTGGGCTGCATTAGAAGCCCCCTTGCCAGAAGATATGGAGGCAGATCTGCGATATTTAGCCTTTCAGAAGCAGACAGAGGTTTTTCTGCCCAAAACTGCAGCCTGAAGTTTTATTCAAAATGAAAGCAGAGTCTTCAAAACCTATCAGTGTCTGCCAGAAAGAGTTTTATTTGTAGCAGTCAAGTGAATTTTTCAAGCTTCATTAGTAATAATTTAAAAAGTTTTAGGGGCTGAAGGAAGTAAGTTGTGACTTTCTCTTATAAAAAAACTTCTACTGAAGTTGCTTGTCTGAAAGGCAGATAATTTCCTATTTTAGATCGGCGCTGCACAGCACTTCAATCTGTACTGTCTTAGTCTCCGATGACTTTCTGGGTTAAAATGTGTCACATTGTTATCTTTCCTACCTGCAGGCCCCACATCCTGTGAAGGCCTTATGGAAGGAACAAATGTAATTTGCATCCTGACTTTGCATTGCTTATTATGAAATTGGGTTTTTTCTATTTTTTTAATGCCTAAAATGTAATTTTCTTTTTCCACTGAGTGATTCCAAAGAAGTGCAGCAAACCTCTTAAGTTCTAGCCAGAAAATTCAGTAAGACACTGGCTTTCTTGTGACTTTTTTTAGAGGGGATAAGTTAAAATAAATTTTTTTTTCTTGAACTGAAAGTTATAATTCTGGAGATTTAAAAATGCAGTAGGAGTTGAATTCAATCGGAAACAGACACTTGGATAATGTGAATCCTGTTCCTTTTGCACAATATAAACAGTGCATGGTTTTGTAATAGTGTTAAAAGAACTCTTAAGGAGTTCTTTTTGTGAAGCTAAAACTGAGCAGCTTGAGGGCAAAACAGCTCAAAATTTGGATCTAGACTAATTTCTTTGGACATAGCCTGTAACTTTTTCTATTTTCAAATCCATGGTTCTGTAAGAAAAATGATTTAGCAGCATTTTAAAATTTGGTGCAACTTTTTTTATCCTTTTAACCAATTGCCTCCTTTTCCCTGTCCCACACATGTTTTCACTATGGCACTTTTAGCCTTTTTGGCTTAAAAATTAAGCATTCCTTACAAGAGTGTGTTGAATAGGAGATCTTTTACTTTTTTCCTGCTATTGCTACTCATTTCAATGCTTAACAGCTATTTTCTACAGAAAATTTAGCTTCATGGCTGTATTTTAAATCAGCAAAATTTGGAGGATGAAGCAATAGGATATATGTTAACCATGTAGAGGGGGAATACCTTTTTTTGTATTTTCCCTGAGCTCCATATGAAGGAGGTGCATTCCTTGCCTGACCTACAGTTTGATTCAAAAGACTGGAAGGAAATCATGTTCAGGTTCCAAAACTTAAAGGAACAAGGAGATGAGATCTAACACTGTTTTTTGTTGAACATGTATTTACTACTTTTACCTTACTCAACATATAAGTGAATACCAAACTTGGCAAAAGAAATCCATACAGTAAAGCTTGTTATGATTTCCCAGCCTGAACACTGAATGGTATTTCTGGTATTTCTCATGGTACAGCTGATGGTTGGTTAACTGGTGTGCTGTATGTAATGAAAAATGAAAATGAAGAAATTCTTGCTGTTTCTGCACCTTGCTTTGATGTTTATGAATTGAAAAAATAGCAAAGTTAGACACGGAATAGTTTGGCTACTCTTCTGTAATTTCTGACATCTCTTAAAAGAAAAGAAACACTCCCCAAACCAAAACCTGTAACCTAGTCACATCTTAAGCATAACCTGGCTATTGAATATTTTATCTTTCATTTTGTTTGTAAATTCTAGCCTTATAGGCACATCAATTTTTCTTTCAAATACAAGTGCACTATTATTCTTTATTTTTGAGGAAGATTTGATACAGCAATATGAATATTAGAGTTTATATAAGCATTTAATTCTGCATCATGGAGAACAATTGGACTTGGTGTAAACAGTATTAAAAAAAAAAAGGCAGCAAAACCCCCATTCATATAGACAAAGGAAAAACAAGATGAGTGGATACAGACATATAAGGATAAATGGAAAATAAATTATGTGGACCACCATAGTAAGGGGGACATTTGCAGCAGTCTCTGTTGCTTTTCAGGCAGCACAGAAGTGCAGTTTTCAGGCAGCCTTTGGGAGGTGAGCATCTGCAGGTCTGCATTGTAAATGGGAAGGACAGTCAGGGAGACAGAATGAATTTTCGTGGAAAAAAAAGAGCATGGGCAAGGGAGGTCAGCATTTGCAGGGATTACAACTTGAAATTGGTTTTCTGATACTGAGTGAGTGATAAGGAGACTGGGAGTTGATCACAAATCTGAAAATGGGGGAAAAAATTGGTAATGACAAATTGAACAGTGGAAAAACAGTATCCCAGCCAAAGTAATGGATTTGGTTATCAGTTGTTCTGGAGGCATTCTGCATGGATAAAACTGTGTCTCTTCAAGCAAGTTTGCCTTCCAGATAGATATCAGTAATGTTAAATAAATAAAATGTTACTTGTAGAAACAGTGTAAATGATAAAATAATGAAAATTATCCTTAAAAGACTAGAGTATGTGCATCAAATCAGTGCAGGGATGGTTGATTGTTCTGTGTTACCTTTCAGAAGCTTTGAAGCATAATTTATCGTGGGAGAAAAATTAGGAAATATATACCAATGTAGACATTTTGTGTGTACTGGTAATAATTTAGAATACAATAATTGTTAATGCTTTGTGTTCTTGAGTTATTTGGAAGTTTAATTGTAATCTTAGATATGTATTCATATTTCCTAGTAGAGAGTTACTGGCTGAATAATGACAGCCAGTAAGTGTTACCTTGTCTTGTTCAACAAGAACTCTTTATGCCAGTCCTTGTTCTCCAACTCCCCTGAAGGATGGTTTTGGTTTTTGTTTTGTTTTGCTGTGGGTTTTTTTTGGTTTTTTTTTTAAATTAAATGTTCCCCACCCCTGCTTTCTTATTGTTTTATATCTTTTGTTGCATTCTTGCCCACCAGCCGCTTGTTTGTGTGTGGCTTTTCTATTTTACTTTGGTTTTAAAGGGATTATGTAACACTTTATCCTGTTGTTTCAATTGGAGGGCTCTTACATTTCTTAAGTTTGTGTTTTACAGAAACAAAGGACTAGGTTTTTCTGTTTCAGTGAAATTCCTTAACATACCAGTGTTTATATCAAACCTGTATGTTTAAAATGCTAACTTTTTGTAGTTAGGAGACTTGTTCTCTCTGTGATAGGACCCTTGTCAATAAGGTGCTAAGTCATTAAGGTATCATAAAACAAACCAGAAGTTTGTATATAAATCTTAAAAGTCTACAGGTGTTAAATTGACCATTAAATTCTGAGAGATTGTGCCCTGCCTTCTGCAGACCATATAGATGATTTGTGTGCTAAAGTAATCATAGTAATGTAAAATGAGCTTAGTCTTGTAGATAAAGAAAATTTTGCCATACCTAGTTTCAGAAATCAAACAGAGTCTATTAATTTCATCTTTCAATAAATTACTATTATTTGAAATAAAAACCATGATGAATTAGATATCTGAACCAACTTGGAGGTAGTAATTCTGACCTTTTTTGATTTCATTTAATTTTTTTATCAGGGGAAGTGAAAATAAACAGCTATGTCAAAAGAAAAATTAACTTGCTCTTTTGGAACAGATGCGAATGCGGTATCTTTTCTTTGATAATGCTGAGATTTAGATCTAGCATAAGAAAATATAACAACCGTGCAATAGGCAAAAATTGGATTATCTGCATCCTTTACTAATCTTCTGATCTCTGATAGTTATGTACAGCCTTAAATTGTGAAATATATGAACTCTGCCTCCAAAATGTTTGGCATTAATTACAGCCTTTATAAACAAACGTTTCCAAGACTTTTAGTTTCCTATGTGCGTTCTTGAATATTCCATTCATTGTATCTGCCTCACAGGAGAGTGATTTTTTTTTTTTTTTTATAAAGCTGAGGGTTTTGAGCTAGCACAAGATTTAATCAGCTCTTGTAGTCTTAAGTGAAAATGTAATATGTGGCTAATTGCTGTTCTTATCTATATTGCAGGCAGAGGCTGATGTTTCTGCTTGGTGTGGGCAGTCTGCAGCTATTTGTTCAAAGCAATTGGACTGGGCCTCCTGTTCAGTTAAAGCTTCAGGATTTTTTGCCACCTGCATTGTTACAGAAGTTCCCTGAGGTACGTTTGGATTTTAATAAGCTGTCCTTTTATTGTCACTGCTTTTCACAAATATCCATAACACTTAGGTGTGTCAGAGAAGGCGCATCTGCAGGGCAGGGTGCTAGAATGAATCACCTTAATCATCGATCCTACCTGCTGCTATTGCAGCATCTTCACTTACATAGCAATGTCCTAAAAGTAGTTACTGTTTCTCTACTTAAAATATTTCCTGATGGAAATGTTGGGTTTGCGTGGGGAAGATATCTTTAATAAAGGCAAGCATTTACTCAAAGGACATTTGCAATCCATAAACTTTTAGTGTGTTTATTTTGGGATACATTCTTAGCTGGATCAAAGAAAAATGTTTATAAATGGCTTACAAATTTCTCCACCTTAGGGAAATGTAGAAGTTGCATATCTTGCAAATAGCAGAGTGTTTGGCAGATGCTAACAGTAGATTTGGATGTTCAGTATCCTGTTAGGCTCCTGAATGCCAAGTGAGTTGAAGTAATATTAGTACAAAAACGCAAATTTTAACAGAGCTTTTGGAAGCGGAAGGGAATGTAGGAGATGAAACTGAGGACTGTCAGTTTTATTTATTTTGTCATTGTTTTATGTAGATTACTAATCAACACCCTAGCTTCTTTTAGTGAGATCTGTGTGTTGTTTCTCATGGCAGTACCACAGTCCAGACCCTCCTCACCTGTGGTTCAGCACAGCTTCTTGATTTTTCTCTTGGTCTTAAAGCTGGGGTAAAATACTGACTACTGCAGTGTGTCAGTGAAGAACGTGTCAGTAGTCTCTGCTAATGCTCAATCTGTACACGAGTTTGAATTTGGAGTTTCACTAAGAATAATGTATAGACCGTGAGCAATGTAAATGCTGTAAATGGTGAAATGAGGGGAAGTTTGAACATATGAAAAGTTTCACGTAAAACGGTTTGCTCTGCTCCCTTATTGTGGCATGTTTTCTGTAATTCTTAAAGTCCTGCCTTAGGTTTATTTGCAAAGTTGTATTTCTAAATAACTAATGCAGATATAGTATTGCTCCTAGTTTTTTAAATAGCTGTTTATAAATTTGGTTTATCTTTTAGGGCTGACACAGTGTGTATATCTAGGCTTGTTTTTCGCTTGATTTTTGATACTTGAAATTCAAATCTCATCTTCTGATGACTAAATAAGTAACAGTGGAAACTAAGTGTACTAAACGTTCTAGGGTGTGAAATGAGTTAGCAGAAATTTTGAAGTGTGCTACCTCTGAGGGGAAAAGTAGTTAATTCTGCCTTTTTATATAGTAAAAAATAATAAAACCTAATTTCATGCATTCTCTTTATAATTTGTTTGTAATATTTAGTATTATAAGATTGAAATATTCTTATGAATTTTGGTTTCTGTTTACTGAAGAACTCTATAGTCCATGTTAGTGTGTACACACAAGTTGCAGTCTGACGCAGTCTCCAGCCCAAGATGATGGTCATAGGATTGCTCTCACTGTCAGAGTTCAGAGACCTGGAAAATACAGTGTTCATCATTTCTATTAACATGTCATAGAATCACAGAATGGTTTGGCTTGGATGGGACTTAAAAGATCACCCAGTTCCAACTCCCCGCCATGGGCAGGGACACCTCCCACTAGACCAGGTAGCTCAGAGCTCCATCCAACCTAGCCGTAAACACTTCCAGAGAAGCGGCATCCACAGCTTCTCTGGGCAACCTGTGCCAGTGCCTCACCACGCTCACAGCAAAGAATTTCTTTGCCTAAACCTACTTCCTGTCAGTTTTAAGCCACTCCCCCTTGTCCTGTTACTACATGCCCTTGTAAATAGTCTCGCTCTGTTTTTCTTGTAGATCCCCTTCAGGTACTGGAAGGTCACAATTAGGTCACACCGAATCCTTCTTTTTTCCAGACAATTTCATTTAATGTCTGGAAGAAGGAAATACTAATTCCCTGTTGAGTAAGGAAATACATGATCTCCTGTTTAATTTCAGTTATATTTCTGCAGTGGCTGTGAATGTGGTGGTTTGAAATATGTTTGCTTATGCAGAGATGGTATTGCAGAAACTAAACTGGCAAGAGATTATAAAAGAAAACAGACTTGAACATACTTTATTTCTAATGAGGGAAGTCCATCAGACTTAGATATTGCTTCAAGGTTTCACTATTTATGCATTCAGGCAGAATTTTACCTTTATTTATATTACTGCTGTGTTGTCTTCTGATACGTTAATGTTTTGGGGTTTTTTTCCAAGAACAATAAGCACTTTTGTGCTATAGTACCCAGTTCTCTTCTTCATTAAATGTCTTAATTCAAAAGGTTTTGAATTATGTTTTGAATTATCTTTATGCACTTTTCATTCCAAGGATTCTTAGTATATAAACACTCCATAAAAATGAACATCTCAATAAAGTGACATTTTTGTTTCCTTTAATCCAGCTTTCCTCTCTTGCATACACAGATATTTAGAAAAAATGGGTTAAGACTGGAACTCTTGACTTTGTAGCCTGGTCCAAGTACTGTCATTAAATTTCAGTGTTACAATGTCTCATTTATTCCAGGAATATTTTAAAAACTGTTCCTCTTATTTCCATAACACTTTATTGGATTAGTCTTTTTTTTCAGGGTATATAACTACTGCCATTTCTATCCTTGGAAAGTTTCACCTGTGGATCAGTGACGTGGGTTAATTTCTGCTCCCAGATAGCTTCTTTTCTTATGAGTGCAGTAAGGCTGCATGAGACTATAATTAATTTTAGTGAAGAATGAATAAAATAGCCTCTTTAAAATGAGTTGCTGGTAGGGGCCTCTTGGATGTCTTCCATGAGCAATATTCATGAGTATGTGTATATTGCTTCCCTTTTCTCAAAATGATTTCAGCCTTCTCTCTAAATTATGGTTGCATTCATGTACTCTATCAAGATTTGGTTTTATGTCCTGCGTAACTGGCTTGTAACTGGATTTTCAGAGTCCTGCAAAAGTAGCATTTTAGTATTAGATATATTTCAGTTTTCTAAAATAACTGTGAAACTTTACCACACCAGTTAATAGTCTGACTTATATTACGCTGAGTTTTTTAATGAGTGAATGTGGTAAAGGAAGATGAAAAATTCTGGTTAAAATGGATTAGCAGCTCTTGTTTTGAACTTGTTGTGGTTAGACTAAAACATTATTAATGAGCTCAGTGCTTATAATAAGTGGCTTATAGTAATGGGCTCCTTGTGTCTTAAAAGAATTGTCACTGTCTCTGCATATCAGGAAATAAAAGGAACAAAATTGTTGGAGTATATTTATTCTACCTTAAGTTTCAGAGTTTTTATATATTACTTCATGGAATTGAGCTTAGTATTCTCAGTGCATGAACTGGAAAAAAATGTGTAGTAGTACTAATGAAGACCACTGATGATTAAAAATGTTGTGAGGGCAAGCTGCTTGCTGCTCTGATTTCATGTTTGCAAGTTGAATATATCTGGTAACAGTGAGAAGCTCCATCTGGAAGATCTCAATCTGTTAATTGATAAGACATGTAAATAACTGGTAGGAATCCTCCAAATGCATATATCGACAGCTCCTGCTCTTCTTTTTGTAGCTTGCAGGCTGATCCCAAAGAGTAAGTTTAGGAATGCATTTGAATGATGTTTTCCTTATCTTTTTATTACTCTTTCTTTTATGCATTATTTGATCCGTTTGCTGGAAGAAACTGAAATATTGCCACACTTCTATTGGCATTGCAGCCATAATTAATATGAAAAACACCAATGTACTATGTAGCACTACTGTCTCAAATCCTTTATGATTCCTTGGTCTTGTTAATTCAATCTGTTGTGAATTCCTCTTTTCAGCCCCAGATGCTTGGCTTCCATTAGCATGAACTAGCTAGGAAGAAAAACGTCTGTGCTTGACCAGCGAGATATATACATTGAAAATTATCGAGATTTCTCCCTCTTGTGGGGAATATAAGGATGGATGATAAAGGCTAAATGCAGATACAGAGTCTTGTAAACAAAGATAGTCTGCTAAAGTGGCCTACAGTCTTGCTCTGCATGCCCTTGCTATGAATATAGAAAAGAAGGGGGATTCTTCAGGTAGGCATTTGAAGAATAATCTCCAAGAGTGGAGCAAAGTCACCCTCACAGGGTAAATGAACAAGAGCATTCATAACTGAAGTACTTTCACATGTAGTGCTCTCAGGCAAGGCTTACTTGCACTAGCTCACCTTGATTATCTTCAGTCAGGACCTCAGCTCTCCATAGGTTACCTGTTGATGATTTGGATTGTAAAACTGGAGACAGCCTGCTCTGTAATCTTACCTCCTTTGCAGAAAGTTGAAGAGAAAAGCAGTTACAAATGAAAGCAGTATTTCCATCGCCTTAAAGTCTAAAGAGTGAACTCTGTTTTCAAGGACCAAACCTTTGGCAGGTAACCTCAGTTCATTTTCTCTTGATCTGGAAGATACATCACCTTAGCTTTGCTAAATGACAAATTGTTGTGCAATAGTCTTTGTATTTTTTAAAATATGAGAAGCCCAGTATATATGGCTTAGTAGCCATACACAGCAACTTCCTGATTCAGTAATTTGTTGGTTTCCACCCCACCTTTGCTTCCATTTAATCGAGCTTTTAATCTGGCTTTGTCTACTTCTTTATGTCTGCACTTTTTATATATAGGGGAAGGATCCCCAGGACAGAAAGAGCTGATGAAATGTTACAAAGGCCAGAGTGGTTCTCAATACAAAAGTAAAAGCATGCTAAATGCTCACTTTGCTTCTAGTCACTATCATTACTAAGAAAATAACGCTAATTCCCTAAAATAAAATTCTCATGCTCTCTATTTTTAGAGCTATTGAATGTGAATGGCAGAAGCTTTTTTCTGATTTTTATCATTACTCAGGTGGTACCAGTTATGCTGGGAAATATTTTTGAAATGCTGTGAAAATGGAAATATCCAAGAGTACTGTCCAGCTTGAAGTTGATTTAGGGCTTTAGTAGTAGTAACTTAAAAGTAGCCATTAAGTTACCATTTGGAAGTTGAATACAGAAACAGGTGTGCTTCAGAGATTAAAAAATATGGATCTAGAGTGAATTGAGCTTCGTGTGTGTATTCAGTCAACAGATGGTCAAACAGAACCACTTGCAGGTCCAGAAGAAACTGGATGACTACCCCAGTGATTTCTCTGCTTAGTTCACAAAGTAATTATCTAGTATATGTTACGGTGCTTTAAGAAAATGACTCCTGAATAAAATAATTACACTTTTTGGTGTCAAGTTTGATGAAGAATAGAAAGACTCAAAAATCGAATCCAGGTTTACTAGGTCAGGAGTATTATATTACTTGGGTTCTGGCTGTTTTGAGATATGTGAAATTTTTGAGCTACCAGATAGGTTCAACACATTATATATTTAGGTATTTAAACACAAGACCACAAGCTCAAAATTTCTTTTTGCTCTTAGCCAATGTTCTAGAGATTTTGGTGGACTCTGATTCTTAACTTTGCAGTCCTTGAAGCTGTAACAACTTAAATGTCTACCTCTTACTTGTAGCTGTTCTCTCATTGTAAAGACTACCTCAGGGCAGTGAATTCTGCATGGATAATGCAGTCTTAGAGCATAAGATGGAAAAATGAATGTTGGTTTAGACGTTCTCAGCTAAAGGTAAAGGATGTCTGCTTTTCTGCATGAAAAAGGACATGGATTTCTTAAAATAGAAGATAGCAGTTCTTTGGCTCTTGTTGGCTTATTTTCAAGGCTGTAATATGGCATCAACTTGCCCTTCTTCCTCCCTCATTCTTTGTTAATGTTATATTAGCAGGACTAGGTTTTGTAGTGAAAGGACTTGAAATGTGAATTTGAGATTAATTTATTACTACACTGCTTAAACAAATATAGGTAACTATAGCATTGCAAGGCTTTTTTTGAAAAAGGTTTTATAACAAATCTTCTTTGCTTTCCCATTGAGTATTTTAAGTGTGGTCTACTTTGATTATAGAAAGAATCAAAAACATGCAGATGGGGAAAAAGTTTACATTAAACTGAGAATTGTATTGAGTGTCCTACTATGTGTGTATATTTAAAAACTTAATCTTTAGAAGTACTGATTGATGACTTTCCTCTCTCAAAATCACAGATGTTGATAAGCGTCTTCCTTTTTGAATGGCCAAAAGTGGGACAGATCTGGTATATTTCCAGTTGGCAGTTTCTTTCCTTTATTCTCAAGTGGTCTAACAGACTGTTGTGAGTGATCATTGTTTTCCACCGTGGGATTGAAATGACTGCAGTGATGTCATACAAGAATTCCCCTTTGTCCCAAATCATTGTCTACAAAGTAGAAGTATTTTCAATGCTAATGCAAACTAAAACAACCCATAGTAAATTGGAATAAACTTGAAGATTACTCTTTTATCAAAAAGTGATCTAGGGGATTAATGTAGCTTAACAATTTTTGTCTGCAATGTAACCTGTTGATGTAGGTATTGAAAAGAGTTTCAAATAACTCAGGAATTATGTTATTTGTTTAGTTTAAAAACCTGAAATATGATTCAAATAACTTATATCTTGGTTATGGAGACTGATTAAGAATCTCAGGCAAGTGACTTCAATGCAAGCTGTCATTTAACCTTCTCTTCTACTTTTTTCCTTCCATTCCCTTTTCCTGCCCTTTTTATACCAACTGAAAACTAAAACAGTATTTTTTGTTCACTGAAGAAATCTGCCATATGAGAGCCAGGAATAGACTGATGAATGGACATCTCCCTGAGGCTGAAGATAAACTGCTCAAGTGCTTTCATTGCATTTAAAGGGAGGGAAGAATAGGTGACTGTCATCTGACAGTCACCACTGAGAGATTCTATGGAGAGCTACCTCAAGGCCGTTAAGTAAAAGAGTTACTGTAGAGAACAGGGATACACCCAAAGCAGGAAGAGGTTTTTATTTATCAGATAAAGGGAATAATGGCTCTAATATTGTTGTTCTGATGCCACTCCAACAGGAAGTGGCCTCTGGGGAAAGAAAATGCTAACATATACTGACATCACTGCAGGAATATCTAGTGTATTTCAGTGCTATAGGATTAATTTAATTGTAAAATTGCTTCATTTCTGTGATTGCAGATTGAATGGCATGGATTTACCAGAAGCTTTTCTCCTTAGATCACGGGAAGGATTATATTACTGGAATGTTTTTGGGGCTAGTTGACTGGATGACACATGTGTTTCAGGTGGAAGGAAATCAGTGTCTTGCAGATTATGTTGATGTGGTGTATCAGGACAGCAAGAAACAATGCAGAATTTACCATTATTTGGTAAAAAGTTGAGACTCCAAGAGACTGAGTTTTTAGTTTTGTTTTGGGTTTTTTTTTGATGGTTTGAGCAGACTTTTTCCTTAAATACATTAATAGCTATTTTTCCTGTTCTAGATTACATTATTTTTTAATAAACTTAAGTTTCCTGAAACTTGTCTGTTTTTTCACCCGCCTTTCTTTTAGCCAAAAATGCTGCATGCAACTATTCTGAAGATGCTGGTTCTGGATGGTGAATCAGTCTATACCTTGACTTCTCATCCGATTTTGCTGCTTATAGCCAGGATAATCCTTGTGAATTCAAGACACAAACTCACATCTCTCCAGGTAAGAAATATGTGACTAATGACTCTGACTACCAGCTAGTCCTTAATTGGTTCTCTCATTCTCTTCTTCATACCTCATTGAATCATTCTGACTTCCATTTCTTTTCCTGTAGCTCTGAGGTTCTTCCCTCTAAGAAACAGGACAAAGTGATTGCAATTAATCACAAGTATCTTCTTAAAGATAAGCTATTTACTCACTGTCTTCCCCAAAAGACAGGAAAGGTGTCTTCATTACCTGGAAAAATGAGAAAATTTAATACAACGAACATGTATCTTTTAAAAGACACATACTTTGTGATATTATTTGTCGGGGGGTAGCTGGGAATACCCTATAATGCAGCTTACATATCCTATACCCTTTTTAATGAGCTTTTGGGTACTGTTAACCACTACTGTATAAGTTCTAAGTCTAAATCTCTGTTGTGTAGGTGTGTTAAAAACAAGAAGACATGATGAAGCACCTCTTAAAGGGTCTCTACCTCCCTTGTGGTTCAGCAGCAGCCTGGTTGGTAGCAGGGCTCTCTGGAAGTGAGGGACTTTTAATAGCAGCAACTCCTCTTATTGAATTCCAGTTGAACAGAATTTGGCTAGAGATCAAAATGCCACATGGCCTCTCTTTATGCTTGGCTGACAACATCCATTCCCAGCTGGGTCTTTGTGTGAGTGATGAATTAAACTGTGTGGGAGATGTTGGCTGTACTGCATTTCTGGAAGCCAAGTTCTTCCATCGTTTTCCCTGTTATTCACAGATGAGTGCTGTTGAATTTCAGCGACTGGGTCAGTCAGGGAAACAGAAAATGTACCTGGTATAGAGAATTCCCCTGCTGCCTCCCCTAAGAATAACATAATGGGGGGCTTTATTCTACACAGTTGAGATTCAATTGTTTGTGTCTACATCAAATTTGAATAGTAGTTCCAAGGCAACAATTGATAGGAACTACTTTCATCAACAGGTTGGTGTAGCAATTAAAGCTTGCCATTCTTTTTCCTTTCAGCTTGATTCAAAGGTAGCCTCTTAATACTTTTGCTGCTTTAATAGTAGTGCACATAAATTTAAAACAAGGCAAAATACTTCAAAATATGTTATTTAAAGCATCAATAAAGCCCTGTATGCTATTTTACATGGAAGAGTAAATGCTTAAAAATCATCCGCAAGTTATCAACTTGGCTCCCAAGAAACATTGCTGATAGAATATTGTACACATCTCAGCTGGCTTATTTGACATTTTAAAAATATATTCTCACTGATTCTGGCATTTCTAAGTGGTAAGCAAAAGGCCTCAGGAAATTGTATCATTAAACTGGGTACTCAGTTGTGTGGGAAAATTAATACTTCATTGTATAAAGCTAAACTCAAGTAATTTGAAATTTCTTACTTAAATTGCCTTTAGGATCTGACCTCTTTCATGAAGCCTGTTTATGTGCTTTACTCTGTCCAGCTTGATACCAAAAGTCATCTTTCATTGCTCTTGGAAATAGATGCTATTATTCTTTTTGATGGTTCCTTTCTAGGGACATTAGAGTCAGCTCCATGTAATTGATTTAGATGTTTGTGCTTGAATACTGCACAGGTCTTAGGTCTGTCTGATGGAAGCATACCTGCATAAAATGTTCAGAGGATGGGTGCCTCTAAAGCAATTGAACATCTTTCACAGAAAATGATTGGTGTGCTAACACCACCAAAATAAATAGCAATCATTAGAGCCTCTGTAGAGCTGTGCTCTACATTCGCAGATTATGATCTCAAATACAGTTTTGAGACTAGAGTATTAACTTTTCCACACATTTTCTCCTGTTGCAGAAGAGGTTAAGAGACTGTGGGGAACTTATGCTTTGTGTACACAGCTTTCTAAAATCAGGTATTTCCTGGGCTGTGGTTCAGCTCTGCCTGCTGTAGAGTGATTCCTTAGTTCAGTAACATCTTTGCCCTTCTGGAGTTCAACATACAGACGCTAGGACTTGCAATTGTGATTGTAATGTGTTCTCAAGAGCAATTCTGCTCCTGTTCTGCCTCTCTCAGGCTTGTTAATGCTGCCACCGGAAGAAATAAAAAAAGGTCAAAGAGAACAGGAAAAAAATATGTAGAAGGGTGACACTGGATGATCAGAAATACTGAATGGCTTTCATACAAACAGTAACTAAATAGTTTAGGACTCTTCAGGCTGCAAAGATTGCAGAAGAATGAGATCATGGCTTTCTATTAAAATAATCTATGTGACACAACAGAAGATAAGTAGGAAACAGCTGGATTTTGGGGTTTGGTGTTATTTTGATCCTTTTCTGTTACAAGAGTTAGGAGCTATGAAGTCAAAGTAGCAAGTGGCTGCTCCAAAATAAGTGCATGCAAGTATTTCTTTTTTCTGCTGTTCACAGCGTTTCTTACCAGATGGTGGTACTAAAGATTTGCAGGGTTCAAAGAGCAGTTAGAGAAGTTACAGAGGGAAAATCCGTCAAACAGTTGGAGCACTGTAGAGCTGCCTGGATATGCTCATCTTTATGCTAGGTTGTGGTTGTTTTTTTAATAAAACAGCTATTTTGGATAGCTTTGTATTTTTTTAAACTAGAATTGAATAGACTTCAAAATCTGTATTTTAAATCTGTATCTACTTTCCTTTTTTTCATTTATTTTCTTAATACTCTATGCTTGCTATGAACTTGAAGTATCCATATGTTCTTTCAGACGTTACCTTGGTGGACTCTAAGATATGTAAATATTCACCAGCAGTTGTTGGAGGAGAGATCACCTGAGCTATTTACTCTTACCCAGACCTGTATAAAACAAGGTATATTTCTAATTACTTGTCTTATTGGCTTGCAGAAGCTCTCTTAAGATAGCACAGAGGAGAGGAATTTGTAGTCATAACTGTTATAATGCTTATCAGACACTTATATAACTGCAGTGAGTAGAGAGGGAACAGAATTTCACTTAGGTTGGCATGGACTTCTAAGGCACATGCTATTTTTCAGCCTCTAAAATGAAAATGTGATCATAAACAAAGGTTTTTTTGACAGTGACTTGTTTTGAGACTCTTGGATATGGTTCTCAGAGATAGATTATGTAAAGTACACCTGAATCTATAGTGAGTTTGTTTCTGGCAGTTCTTGCTGCCTGGTGCCTCTTAACAGTTTGTTTATTTTTTCGTTGAAACCATCTGGTATTTCCAACAAGTATCTGCATATTCCATAAAATAAATACTTTTACACCTTTTAAATTGTCTTTGAATAGGGCTAGCATAACCCACTTGCTTGTTTGTATCAAGTTCTCAAGAAAACTTTGTGTTAGTTACTAGAGAAAAGGACCTTCAAATTCAAGAGAAATTACATTTTTCTCGAGTGTTAGGTCAATATCATCACCTGAATAGAAGACAGCTGCAATGATTCCCTTATACAAAACCAGTGGGACTCAGTGCAGTTTCCCATCCATTTGGCCATGTGCCAAACATGGTATGGAGTGCCAGTAATGATGTGAAGCTTTCCCCAGAGGTCCGTGAAGTCTCAAAATGCCTAAACTTACCAAGTGCTATGAGTAAATGATATTTAGATAGGTAGTGGTAAGACTGCTTCTCAAGTGTGTCACTTGAATTCATTATATGGGTTTAGCACAAGTGATCTTGTATTCAGCTCATTGAAGCTTGCTAGCTAGGGAAAATTAAGTTGTAATGCACAATTAAAAGACTATAAACTGATTTTTTTTCCCTTTGAAATTGTATCAGTGTCTCTCAGTTCAAAAGTTGCATTTTTGTGTGGTTTTCACATGTACCTGCCTGTCCAGTATTTTTTAGGCTTGGAGTAATATTTTTAAGTTATTAGTTTGTGTTTTTTTAAAAAAAAATATTTAAATCACTTCTTTGAAGAAGTTGTTGTTAGGCAGGATTTATCTATGTCTATAATCTATAAATTTTAATCTAGTAAATTAAAGCTGTGTAAAAACTATGTTCAGACTTAGCAGCTTCCTATATTAAGTGAAAAATTTTGAGAATTAACAAGTACTAACAAAAAAAAAGCCTAGGAGGTTTAAACAGTAAAATCTGTTTGTGCTAGAGTTGACTGCCAATCTCTAAATTCAAAAGTCAGAGAAAATGTTTAAAAAATTCTTGATAATACTTTTTTTTTCATATAGTAAGACTTTCTAACACCATTAACAAAGCTTGTTTGAAAAATTAAGCATCCATTAAGGAATACAGCCTCAATGCTATAACTGGGTAGCCAGTCCTTTTTAAGTACAGTGATGCTGTGAGCTTTTTTGGAATTCTTATTATCTAAATATTTTTGCAAAATGCAGAAATAAAGTATGAAGCAAAAAACCCACTTCAGTTTAAGAATAATCGGCATGAATAATTTTCAACTTAATGCTCTGTGTTTGCAGGAATATTCTCAGTAACGTACTGTACTTTGATAGGACTTAAATACATGAGACATAGAAATGCTTTTATGCTGGATGAAAAAATGTCGTCTTCTTTCCTAAAGACTTCAGATCTGGTCACAAAGGTATTTTTTCCTGTTCAGATGGAGAACATGGTATTTATCATTCAGCAAGCCAGTAATTATTTAAAAAAACAAACAAGCAAAAACTCAACACATAAAAAACCTCAACCAAACAGAAAATGTCTTAAGAATCCTAAGCCACCATTCATTGCTCAATCTGCTGTCGAAAGTTTCATTTGAAGTTTACTGCATGAGGGGTGGGTATTAGCTCAATATTTTGTTCTTATGTTCTTTAGAAGATCCAATACAATCATAGTTGTTTATTTTCTGCAGAAATGATATTTGCCAGTTCAGCTTTGCTGTTAAATATAAGCAAAGATTGAATTTTTCTTTATTCTAGTAGTAATTCTTATATATAAAACTTGAAAAATGCTGCAAATCACATGTATCTTTTATACACTGTCAGTGAATTTTTAAATGTGTGAAGGTGTAAAGAGAAACAGACTTTCTCTCATGATATTTTAAATATGTTTTTAGAATGTCATTCTCCTGGACTACATTCTTGTCTCTTTTTCTTAATTTGCAGTGACAGAAGCAGAAGCTTTGTTCACAGGTGGTGAAAGCTGGCGCTTAGCAGTTCAGTTCCATCTTGAGTCTGCATATACATTTTTGTTTTACTATGAATATAAAAAAGCTAAGCAGTGTTTCAATATGGCTAAAGACATAACAAAACTGCAGATTAACCTTACAGGTAGGTTTTGCTTGTAAAGTTATGAGGATGATTGGTTGGACCAAACTAAACTATGACTTACTGGGATTTTTTTTTACATATCCAAGTAATAAAGAACTGTACTTTGAAAAAGTGTGGTGTTTAACAGGTAGGTCTAACTTGTCTTCCAAGAGTTAGTATTGCTTGGAAGAGAAATATGGCATCTAATTAAAAAATCATCCCTAAATGGGTATTTGAGGAGTTGGGTTATTATAATCCTTCTTTCTAGTGTTTCATGTCAAATTCTAGGTCTAGTTGCATCTGCTGGTGTCATGATGAATATGTTTTGTTTTGTTTTGTTTGTTTGGAGACACTTATGAAGGAGTCCACATGATGATTTTTTGCAGTCTTTCAACTTTTGTGCCACTAACCTAGACCTACTCCACGTAAATAGCTTTTAGAAGACACTCCCAGGACTGGTGTTACCACAGGAAATCAGTAGGGACATTTCTGATGAACTCAAATCACAAGGATTAAATCACTATGGAAACTTTATCTTTTCAGAAGGAAAGGATATTCCTTCTCTTCTTTGGCATCAGGAAGATCAGATTGTTGCACTTACAACTTTATGTGTATAGATATGGATCTGTGGTCTAGCTGGTCCTGCTAGGCAATCAAAATGACATAAAATTGCACCTTTTCTGTGTGAGAACTTATGATTGTACCTGAGTAGAAATGCAGAAAATCTTTATCTAGTTTTTTTTCTATAGACTTATTAGTGGAAAGCGCTAAGGAACTGAAACTTGCAGCTTCCTTACTTACTAACATCACTGTATGTCACAGGGCTCATGTTCCTTCATATCTGGGTTGGAGATGCAGCTAATCCTATTTATACCATGAATCAGTTTAATAATTTCATTTAAAAATCCCCAAGCCATCAGCAGCAAACAAAGCCCCTAAAACACACAAAAACTGAAACAAAAACCCAAAGAAACACAATCTCTGACAAATTATGTGGAATTCCATGCTCATTTTTTCAAGGGTTTTAAAAGATTATTTTGAGAGATCTGTAATGGAAATCTTGTGGCATAATGCTTTTGTTTAACTATGAATTGATGATATTCATTGCTATCTACTTAGAACATAGTAGTTTACATATATCTGAAGGAAATCTATGCATTTCTGTTGATCCTACCTTTTTTTCCTGTAAGCAACATGATCTGTGCATGTGGTGTGTTTCAAGTGCAACATTTACTGCCAACTTGGTATTATAAAGTATTTTTCTTTAAAATTAGTGAATTTTTTCTTGTTTTTTTATTGAAAACATCAGTACCTAGGACTGTACTCTAACTGTAAAAATGCAATTAACTGATAACAAGTAAAATCAAAGAGACAGGTGGTTATTCACTAGTCTTCATGTTGGATTTTTTTTTTTTTGTCTTTAAAAGAGATCTTCAGATTTTGGATTAATCATTTCGTTAAATCTAACTTGGAAAAAAACCATCTTGTTTGGAGGAAGAAAAAAAAAAAAGATTGGATGCAGTGGAATTATTTATAATTTTTATTACTTTGCCAAGAGGTTATGATAGTCCCAGAGAAAGATTGTGCTGATATAGTATCTTAGAAAAATGTTGTGAAACTCCTAAATGTTGTGTGGTTTATCTCCATAAATCTATTAACATAGTTATGTCTAACCTGAAGGCAAATGAACTGAACTGAACATGTGGGAATTGTTGGCATTCTAGACAAATTCATTTGACATGCATGTTTGGGCTTAATGGGAGGAATGTTACATCATCAAAAAAGACTTTGGTTTAATGTAAAAATTCAATCTCTAGCAAAGACATTTTTAAGGCTTTTGGGAGGAATTTCCTTTTTAGGAAAGGATTTTGAGAGGTTTATATGCATCAATGGTTGTAATCCTTACTAGCTGAGTATTGTATTACAGCATGGAAATATAGATTGCTCTTAAAACAGAGATTTTAGGAGCAATATTTTCCAAAGTTATTTTAGTAATGTGTGAATAAATCATACTTGGTTTGTGTACTTGTTTAAAGTCCCATTAATCCAAATATGTACCGTGTTCATCTTTTGTTGAAAAGCATCATTATGTCTCTCACAATGAGTCAGAACCATCAATAACTCTACAAAACAATTTCCAGTAAAAGAGAACACCGTGATCCTTCTTGCATATAAATTTAGTGAAATGAAGGATAGTAATCCAAAATAAATTTAAGATCAGCAGATCTAGAGGATTAATAATGCTGAACTCTGAGATCTGTTTATTCTTCTCATGCCCAGTAACGCATCTCTGGCAACTTTTAATATGAAAAGAGTAAAATTTTTGTGTAGATTCTTATAACTTTGTGAGGATATATCATAGAACCATAGAATGCTAAGGGTTGAAAGGGAGCTTAAAGATCAAGGACAGGGACATTTCCCAGTAGACCACGTTTCTCAAGGCCTTATCCAACCTGGCCTTGAATACGGCCATACATGGTGGTATAAACCAAGCAAATTTTTTCCTCAGCTTAAACACATGTGATATATATTTTTCAAGTAAAAAATAGTGTTTTGTCCCTGTAATAGCAAGGAATTCCTAGGTTTAAAAAATGGAGTGGGAGGTGTCTGCATATGAGACCATAAGCATATCACAGTTTTTGAGTGGTAGTAAGCAATTTTATTGGTATCCAGAATAACTTTGCAAGTGTTTCCTTCAGCTGTTTAGGCAGTAAGACATAACAGGAAGTGAATTGCAGCATAGTGATTTTCAAGCAATATTAAAATTGGGAATTGAATGCTACTGTGTAAAATTAGTATGAATCATTAGCCAGTATTTCTCTCTGTGTGTCTCTTCTCTGCAGTGTGCTGTGTGATTTTTAAAGTGATATTTTTAGAACCTTTTTCAGTTCTTCATAAGCTCTTAATACAGGGCTTTTCCTCTAATTGGGGTAATTGGCAGAAAAGGAGAAATCAGTTTAATTTCTGGCTTCCCTACTCATCCCTTTCCACTTTCAGGAAGAAAAGTGGGTGACTGCTATTTCAGTGCCTCTGCCAGATAATTCTTACGGACAGTGGCCTCATCTTCAGGCCTTTATCACGTGAGCAGTCAATCATCTGTACCTCAGAGATTTTATATATGGAAAGTTTTTCAAAATTATCATGAAAATAAGAACTTTATTTGATCTTAATTGGTTCTGCAAAAGCAGCAGTGGATTACCTCTCAATCCTCCATTTCACACTGTCTGAACATTGGATTACAGTAATAATGAACAAGCAAAACTCCAAATTTTATAGAGTAATTTTTAGCTCCATTTTGGCTCTGGTTAGGATTCTGTTATTTTAAGTTACTGTCCTGAAATTATTTTTTGATTTCTCTGATTGCATTTCACAAATATGTTGCTAACAGAGGAAGAACAGATGCCTTTTTCTTTACAATTTAGTATAAAAGTCAATTACCCCTGTAAAAATCAATACAAATTGTCAGTGAGTCCAATAAAGAACTGAAGAAACAACACTGAGAGGAATTCCACGTTGTGCATTCTGAATATTGGTTAATTCATTATACAGCCTTGACTGGTTTGCTGTTTCACTCACTGCCAATATTACTTTTACAGTATCTTATATGCCATATTATGGTAATGTCATGTCTATGATCCTTCTTCAAGACCTAACTCTTCAAAGGAAGACTTGAAATATTAAAAATGATGGCCTGTAAGATATTGTGGGATTTTCATTTGCCTAAATGTCTCCATGTAGTCACTAACTTCTAGCAGACGAATTGAACCATTTTTTTCTGGTTTATTGCTTGGGAATAAGCAGGGAACTGATGAAACTTGATGACTATGAGTTTTCAATATGCTGGGTTATGGGGAATTTAACTAAAAGCAGCTTTGCAAGACCTATATAGCTGTGTTTGTGTGTTTGTAACATATATTACTTTGTATGTCTCAGCTGGCAGTGAGAATATGTGTAGTTCACTGCCAAGAGATCAAGCAGAGTTGAACCACTGCTAAATTTCATAGGTTAATTCTCAGTGTATTTCTCTGTTTTGTCTGGGTATTTTTTTTGGTAGCAACTCTCTAGTATATGGTTGGATTACTGGTTTTTAGTGTTCATTAATATAAACATATTTTCTGTAGGTGCTTTGGGGAAGAGAACACGATTTCAGGAAAAATATGTTGCACAGCTTATTTTGGACGTCCAAAGAACAGATGAATTCCTCCTTCCTCACAGTGAACTAAGTCCAGTTCCAACACCTCTAGAAAGCTTAACAATAGTATGTATGAGAAGAATTGCTTTGATTTCTGAAAATGAAAATGTTCTGAAGGTTTTGTTGGGTATCTGCTAGGAAAAAGTGTGTTGTGCCTAGAGAAACTTATTTGGGGTTTTTGAAAGTTTGTGGAAGAGCTGTGGGGCAGTAATTTGCCTAATATTAAAGGGCATGGGGTAAAACAACATATGAGTGTCTGCAAGACAGATGTGGCTACTCAACTTAGAGCCTGTTTGCAAATATGATCTTCTACAGTTCATGCATTAATTTTTAGTGACGAAGAATGATGGAGCTAGGAAAACAGGTGAGAGGCAGATTTTCAAAATAGCCTGCAAGGCATCACAGGACTGCACAGAGTTCTGCAGACTGACAGACGTATTCAGTTACAGTGCAAAGATAGGAAATTGCTCTGCTTATTCCTATGGCATGAATTATGTGAGTTGGTCCTACTGATCTTAAGGGTGTGCATGATGACTTCAATTATAAATTTCTTGAGAACCACTGAATTGATTCAGGATGGCATTTTGCCTTCATAAGGAGATTTAAAGTTATTTGAGCTGCTAAAGAAGCCAGAGATGAATTGAGGCATTATAGTCCAAAGTTTATACTTCAGGTGGGAAAGCCTTTATTAAAAAATGTTGTGCCTTGACAGACTTCCAGGTCAAGCAGGGATCTTAAGCAAAGAAATTATCAATACTTCTGTATTACTAAATTGAATGCATAAATATCTTGGGAGACTAATCTAGATTTTTTTCGTTTGCCCATTAGCATGTCCTTAGTGTTGCATTTGATTTGATGGAATGGGATTGACTACACGTGTCACAACTTAGGCTTGTGATAGAACTACATATGGCAACCCCTTACAGGATAATGAGAGCTCAGGGGAGGCTGTCTGATGAATGTCACACTTAGTTATAGACTTCACTTACAACTTACCTAGAACAAAATTATGCGTTTTTCTCAGAGTTCCTAACTGGAAGATTGTATGAGTATTTTTTCCCAGTTATTTGCAAGTTTCTGAAACGTTTGTCTTTGTAGTCTATTTGTGATAAGGACTTTAGTTTGGAATAAAATTATTTTGTCATTTCAATAAAAATGGCTACACTGGCTTAGGTTGTAGGTATAATTCAGAATGAAATATTTTATCCTTGCTAATCAAATACTGTATTCATGTCTTTTCAGTGAACAGACACAGAGCTTATGAAGTAAGTTTAGCAGAGAATTTGAGAAAGAAAATGAGGGTAATTGGAACCTTTAAAAATCAGACAGTCATACTGATATGATCCATACTCTCCTACTAAGATTTTACTGAGTGTAGCTTGAAAATAATGCAAAAGAAGTAAACATCTGCACTTCTGGAAAAGTAGAAAGGTGATGCTAGAAATGAGGTTCTGGCTTCAGGGGGAGAGTTGAGTTTTGTGCAAATCTAAGTGACTGTGTCATATAATTCTGTCGTAAGTTACTCAGGCTCCTCATTAAAGAAAGTGAGGCTTTCTGTTGCCACAGTCTACTTCTCAAAAAAATTAAAAATTAAAAAATGAGAACTATTTATTTCTGGACCTTGTGTGTGTCAAATTCTAGAAAATCTTGTAGTAGAACCATATGCTGCTTTGAGGAAAACCTGAGGTATTTCAAGTTCAGACATTTTATTAACTTCTGTGAGTGTTCTGACACAGGTATTAGACCAGGTTTGACTAAGTGGATTCTTCAATTCTTGTGTGCATTGAATTACCAATTAAAGGGTTTCAGCTTTTTCCCCTTTTCCAAATATGATTTTATTGATAATGAAGTATCAAAATACAACTTACTGATGTAGCTTGTCAGTGCAATGTAATTGACTTCAGCAGTGAGTCCTAGTGATTCTTTGCCGGGTCTGATTTCAAATTTGTTGGCCTTGAGTGTATCTTGAAATTATTTTAGGTAAAATTGGAGTTATGCTATTTTCCTTCTGCCAAAAACTACATCATTGCATCCCTGTGTAAGTTTAGGGAGGATACTTGTTGTATCTTGTGTCCTTTAAAAAGACAGTTCATGGCAAGTACATGGCAAATATATAGAAGTTAAGTCTTGAGGGATGCTGAGAATCTCCACAGAATTAACATAGGCATATGGAAAGCTAAATTATAATAGGGAAATTTTCTTCCAATTCTCTCCAGAGTTCTTATTTTACATCTGCCATTTGCAGATCAAGGAAAATCCTCTATTTGTCTCAAGATAGGATTTGTCCTGGATGAGTGGAAAATTCCTAAGAGAATTATAAATTCTGACACTTTGAATAAAGGCCAATTGAGACTGGTCCCACCTAATTTTCATCTCCTGTTTTAGAGTGCTTAATTCTATGGTCTCAAAGTTCTCCCCTTAGTCTTGTTCAATAGGAAGACTGAACAAGTTATTTTGCAGTTAAGCGGTGAGTAATTTAATTCCATTAAAAGACAATCAAAATAATAGTATGTCCAATGGTTGGATTGGTAGCTGTGCTGATTTCTGGTCAAGGGTTTCATCCTTCCTTCTGGTGCTGAGCAATTATTTTATCTCAGGTGGCGCTAGAGGCAAAACTATTGGCATCTCAAAATAAATATTTAAGACTGTAAATTCAAAACTTTGCTCCCAGGTCAGTTTTTGTGAAAGGAAAGCCTCAGGCTTGAGGTGATACATAAGGACTCTTGATATGAAGCGGTATGTTAAAGTAGTTTGATTAGTTTTAAAAAATTCAGAGCTGTTTTTATGTTTTTGGGGAATGAGGAAGTTCTTTTTATATCTAGAAATGGAAGTCATGCTTTAAAGCCTTGGCATACAGTTGCAGTAGAGTTCAGTTGATCAATATTCATAGTGAAGCTAAAGTAATTAGTACTATTTATACGAGTTAGATTTTAAAAATTACATCGACCTGAAGGTGGAAATTTTTTACTAATGGCAATATAAATTAAATTGTAATTTATGTTACACCTAATGAAGTATCATTATACTAGTTCTAAAATAATTTTCCATTGGAAGTGGTAGATAATCCTTATATAGTCTAATGGAGTAAGAGAAGTAAATGATGGTATTAAGTTTGACTTCAAAACTGCAAATATCTTCTTCATCCACTTAAAAAAAGAAGCTTATTTTCTTCACATTCTCTGTCAAATCAGTTTCCTTTCATTTATATAGTGATAAAATACTGGTGATGAATGCAGATAACCCACTTCAAAGCATTCCTGTTTGCTCTTTGTTCTTCTGTGGACCTTCATTTTGACCTTGCCAATGGAAGATATGAATGAGAAACAGCTACTACTGGGACACTGAAGGGAAATTAATAGGAAATTTGAAAAACTGTTGATATAAATCCATTATCTGTTTCCAATAGATTGTAAAAACTGCTACTGGTAACTAAAAACCCAGCAGTATGATAATTGGTTTCAGGACCAATTGTTTTGGTTTGGGTTTGTTTTTCAAGAGAAGAAGTAGTAGTATTACAGCTACTTCCTCTTTGCTTGCAGCCAAGGAAATCTTTCATTGTTGTCAAACAAACACAAATTCTATGAACATAGTAATTTGCACTTTTCAACCATGGATTATATTATTTTCCTCTTCAAGTTCAATAACAGACAGCAAACTACAGGTAGCATGCTTTTTTGTAAAACTTAAAGACTCTTTATTTAAAAAGTGTGTTCCAGAGGAAATTTTATGGGAAATCAGAAGTAGTTGTCCAGGAGCAAATGTTTTCAGAACATGCTGGCTCAGTGAGGTCTTTTCAGTCTATGTTTTTTTTTTTTTTTTTTAATTTACAAAACTACTTAAAAAAAAAAAAATCCATGTAAGGAATTTACTGCCAGAAGTTATGCTCTGTGTAGTTGGCCTTTGCTGATACTTAAACAGAAATCCTTAAATTCCCAGAGGTCCAAGGTGGCTAGCCTGAAAACTTGCTTTGACTGTAACATTAATCTGTTTCAGTTGTCTGTATGTATATAATAGGGGATGAAATTGTTGGTAATTTTATGAGCAACAGTTTGAAAAGGGAAGCTGCCCTCAGCCCTTATTTAAATACAAAATTGATATTAGATAATTTTAGAGTTGCTCTGAATGCTGTTCCTCATGCATAAGAAACAGTATGTTTGTAACAAAAATGTTTTGAATGATAGTTCCTTGTACTGGCTTCATTAGTTAGTTACTCTGTCATAATGGGAAATTACTTTCCATTGTGTCATTCTTTAAGGGTAGTACTGTCCTTTTTCAGACAAGTCTATATTTTTTCATATTTTGAAGGCATAATTCTATCTATTTTAAAATATTCTTGTTTTCTTCCAACAGAATTATGATTTAAATGATGACACAGTACTTAATGAGATAAAATTAGCAGATGCTGATCAGTACCAGGTACCTGATTTGTGCGCGGAAGAGCTTGCTGTAATCCTTGGAATATGGTAAGTTAGTTTATGGTTGCTTTAAAAAAAACTCTAACAACTGCATGAATCATTGTGACAATGAAATAATGAAATGGTGAGTTGATGGGACTTTTTTCCTTCCTTATTATACAGTCTGGCTAAAAGGCTAAAAGATTTGCATTATACATGGATAGCATTTTCAATTATCTCAGAGTGAACATTAGTGTCCAGTTCAGAATTTGAGCAGTATTTCATTAATAGCTATATTGTTTTATCCGTGAAAAGCTTTATATCCTTTGTGCTTCTGCTTAATTACATTTCAAATGTCAGGTGGCATTAGCTACCATACAGTGATAGCCCTTTGGTAAATTTTAAAAACATATTTCAGATTCTGCAATTGCCAGCTTCCTGTGAGGATCAACCATCAAGCAATACACTGCCCTGCTATTCAGTGAAATGGAAATACTTGTGTAAATTCAGTGTCCATTGCTAATTAAAAGCCTTAGTATAAAGTCCTTGTGGTTTTGCATCTCATTTTTTTTATCCCAGCTTTTAGAAATTACATGCTACATGGGTTTTGGAAATAGCATAGAAGAACAAAAGGCAGCTTGAGATCTGAGGTTCAGAAGTTATGGCAAGTAGATGCAATAGTCAGTTGGTGACTTTGATGCAGTGTTCATCATCACTGACTCTCAAAGTGCTTTTCTGATCTATGAGTTGCAAAATGATGGAATCTATTTGATCCAGTTTGAGGACCATGTAGTGAACAGTGGGTTGACATAAGTTCTTAGCCCAGTCACTTTTAGTTTTTCACACTCTGACTTAAGTCAAGGCAAAGCCTTTCCTTTCCTGAGGACCATTTTCATGGGGACTTCATTTTTTGACACAGTGTTGTCTTATGTTCAGATTATATAATCCTTCCTGTTCCCTCCCTTCTGAAGGAAATTTCAATTTGCCTATTGCTCTTTTTCTTTTTTTTTTTCAGGGTACAGTTTGAGTTTTACATTGGCTGGCTGCACAGTAGGTTTCTTGACCACAGTGTTTCACTTTGAAACCACCACTGTCACGTTCTGAACAGTGGCTTGGAACCATACTGACTGCCAGTTGTATGTATATATGAGTTTGACAGGACTCAAGGTAGGATGAAACTAAAGACAACTGACCAAACAAAATTTAGTGTTGCTTCCCTATAAGAATGGTAAATGCCATTCAGTGAGTGGGATAATGTTAAGCGACTGATGCTGTCTCAGTGAGAGAGACAAGATTTGATATCCAGCCATTGCAAAAAGGATGTTGGAGTAGGATGCCAGCTTTGAGAATTTTTCTTCTTGTAATGGGTAGAGTTTAGGCTTGGGTTGCTGGCTGTACCCTTGGTGTCCATACCAGCTGTTGATATGTCAGTTTGTGAGGAAGCATAGACATGTTGAAGCATTTAACACTGGCCTTTAAGCAAAGCATTCTTCTCAAACCTTAGCTATAGCAGATTCTATGCTTTTCTTTCATGCGTGAGGACTGCAGTTCTGGAGGGTAAATGCTTCATTTTATAATTAATAAGTTAGCTTCAGAATTCCTGTAAGCTATTTTATTTTTAATAGCTTTAGCAATGTTCATTAACATTCTTCATCTTTAAAAATCAGTTCTTGAAACAGAAGTATGTAGTCATAATCCAAAAAGCGATACTTTGATTGCCATTAATTCCACTGTTTCAAATATAGCTCATTAACTCCCAAAGTATACAACTCATTAGTTAAAATGGATACTTCATCCATTAGGCTGTCAAGGTAGACCTGATTAATCAGATTTAAGAATTGGTTGTAAGCTATTGACAATTAGCTTTTGCTGATTTACTAGAAAATACTTTTTTTCTGCTGCACAGTACATCTTACTCCAAGGTTCTGTTTTATCTGTCTAAGGAGTGTGTGTTTCTCATTGTTCTCTTTTCCTCTTTTATTTCAATAAACTCCTTAAGACGGAATTCAAGAGTGGATAGAAAATACCTTACAAAACTGAATTATGTGATTAGTGACTTCTCTTCATATTGTTATGAAATGATCCCTCATCATAGATCTTACAGCAGTAGATCCTAAATTCCACTCACATTCCAGCTCCTGAAATTCTCTGGGATGAACTGGTTAATCTGTCCTTGAAACCAGAACAAGTACAGGTCATAGAAATGAAAGTTTCATAAAGTAGTCTGACAAGAACTAACACAGTTATTAGAAATGCTTAAAACCAAGGTACGATTCTACTCTAGGTTCAGATTCAGATTATAACTTTAAATTTGATTTGATTCAGTATGGAAAATCTTTAAAACAATTTAGTTGTTCTTCTATCTTTCAAGACTTACTGTGCTTATTTGTCTTCAAACTTCGTAAATGGATGTGGCAGAAATGGAAATCAGAGATGTATTTTAGCACTGCTTTAATCTAGAAGAACTGTATCTATGTGCTTCAAAAAGCTGTGGCAAAACTCGATCTAGAATAAGAAGAGGATTAATATTTTGTGTTTCAATCAATATATTTTTAGGATGATGAAAAATAAGTTCAACTTTTGTCAAAATTTAACTGTCCCTTGGTTTACCTGTGTTTGTCAAAAGCTATAGTCATGTCATTTAGCATTCTGGTTGCCTAACTACTCTTGAGTTGGTGTAAAGTTTTCTTGCTGTCTTTTTTTCCTCTTTTTTTTGTCTCCCTCACCCCATACATAGAGAGACTTGCTATTGTTTACCTGAAGTCACATTTGTATTAGTGACTAGTGTTTAGTGACTTGACTACATCAAGTCTACTAGAAGTCTTTCCGCTAGCAGCTGGCATTAGATATGGAAAGAAGTAACTGAAACAGTGAAATTTTTTTATTACTTTCCTGTTTGCATGAAAATTTTCACAAGGAAGGGAAAAACATATATGTATATGTGTATATATATATATGTATATGTATATCAGAATTTCTTTCTTAGTAGTGTTGTCTAAAATGTTCAAAACAGTGCACCAACAGCATAGCGGGTTTTTCTTAATGTGGGGAGATGAGGGAAGATGTATTTAAGCAATAGTTAATAAACTTCTGGTTAATAAATAATAATAAATTAACTGAGCTTGCTGAAGGTGATGGTATTATCAGCATAAATGGTATGAAGTGTGTATGGAACTTCCATCATGGGAGGTCAGTGGGAACAGACTGGATAACCATGTGTCTGAAGTTAGAGGTTTGTCGTGCAGAAAGAAAAGTTGGAAGAGCTCTCAAGCCTTCTACAAATTGTTGTGAGTAGTCTCTGTGCATTTAAGTAGAAGAAATCATGCCGTAATGACCAGGCAAAATCTTGTGTCCAAAGGAAGTTTTGTAATGTAGAGCATAATTTCAATCTGTAACCTATTATCACAATAAGTATCTTTGCAATTTTAGCCTGGAATATGAAGCCTGCTGCAGTATTTAGTATGATACATTCAGGTTTATGTATATAGGCATGGGTTTAGTGATGATCCATAGTCTGTGATACAGTTTGGGATATATTTTCACTTGGTATCTTCAGTTTTAACATGGAGCTTGAATTGCAGCTTTTGTTTGTTTTTGTGCAATTTGGTGATATCTTTTGTAGTATATTTGTAAATGCTGGGGAGCATTTCTAAGGAGACCATTCACCCACACAGAGTTGTAACCCAAATTTCTTTATCATCTCTGTAAGCATATCCAACTCTGAATAAAGTAACTTTAATTCTCAACTCTATGTATTCTTCTGGTTTTCCCCCTGTGAATACTTCAAGGTAGTGGTAATGCTGGTTAGTGAGAGATGGACTCCTGTGGTCACATTTCTTGAGTGACTAGAAAGAGAGTGTTCATCTGACATTACCCTTCAGCACTTCTTGAGCATTAGTAGTTTTTTGCTTTGTCAGAATCTGCATTCAATTAGTTATAGGATTTTAACTTAAAACAGATCTCTGTAAAAACAAAGAATGGATTTTAAACTTTTTAGGATTTGTGAAATTGTTATTCCCATAAACTTAAACCAAGTGAGGCATTTCACTTGAGAATGGTATTGGAAAGGTACTTATAAAATATCTTGGTCCCTTAAATGGTTCTTTATTTCTGGGACTGTTTCTAGGTCTAAGTCATTTTCTGCACACACCGTACTCCCATTTGTCATTTCCAGAATGTCCTTCAGATTTCTGCAGGTTTGAAAAATGTTTTCTGAATGTTATTCTGATGAAATCAGCATTATTTTTTTTCTCTTTACAGTATAGACTTTCAAAAGAACAATCCAATACACAAATTAACTGAAGAGGAACTTCTGGCTTTTACTTCAGTAAGTAACTTAGCTGGCATTCTCAGTAAACGTGTTTTCACTTAATATTTAAGTACCAAGCAGTAATCTGTCAGTCACACTAATCAGGAAACTGTTTGTAAACCAAACTAGTGTTAGTATTCAGATGTTTCATTAATTTTTTTCTTAGTTCAAGAAATTAAAGCATGCTGAAGTTTAACCTTGTTTTCAGCCATCATCATGCAGGAAAAACTTGACATCTGAAAATTTAATTTCACTTCAAAACACATACAAAACACTTTTATGTGTTTAAGTTTTATTCACTATATGAATTATAATATGCAAGTATATAATTTTGCAGCAAACTCTTCTTGTCACAACAGTGTTGAAAGTGCTTCTCTTTAAACAGTGTTCAAGAGGAGTTCTAAACAAATTTCAGCTTTATTCTGTCAGATTTATTCAGTGTGTATCAGATATTCTGCTTAGACATGTTTCTTTCCAATTCCGTGGTTGATTTGCTGCAGAACAAATCTGTAGTTTCCAATGAAGCTTTGAAAATTCTCAGTATTTTTGTATGTAATTTTTAATTTTTTTTTTAGCGGCGACAAAAACCAATTTGCTCCTTGCTTGATCTTTTCTGCTTCTGTGGGGTTTTCAATATTAGTTTAGGTGGGAGGGTGTAGGAGGAAGGGCTTGTTATTATGTTGCCTTTTTTGCTTGCTTTCCACAATGTTAGGCTTAATTTGGGTGCAGTAAAGAGGACTTCCACTCCTACCTAAGCCTTATAGTCTAAGACTGTATTGCTGTAGGAGTGTCATCTGAAAAAGTAAATTAATTATCAGATTAAAAAAACCCCTTTGATTTCACTTGAGCTGGAATCTTACCACTGACACTTGTAGTTATGTGAAAGGACTGAGAACAGTAATCAAAGGTTAACTATGGCAATGTTTGGCTGAGGGTTTTTTATAAAACGAGGTTCTATCTGTAAAAAAGATAATCCTAATCTTAGTAGGTAAATGTAAAATAGGTTGGTTTAAAGTAATGTTTGTTTAGGTACCTCTGCTAATACAGTACATGTAAGAGGGGATGCATGAGGGAACTGAGTGAATTGCTGTAAAACAGTTTGGGTTTTGTAGATTTTCTGTTTGTTGCTACAATGATGGTAGTGATATAATTCCTCATTGTCTAATTTCTGAAGTATTTTGTTTTGAACTGGGTTTGGTGGTTTGTTGGGGTTTTTTTCCCAAAAGGTAGGAATAGAGAGCAGGAAAAAGTTGAAATGTAGAAAAAAATGAGACTGTCCACTCTCCTATTGTAGTAATTGAAGTATCCCATAAGAATATTAAAGAGTGATGATGGTTAAAGGAGAACAAAAGATTACAGAAATAACAAAGTCATATACAGGAAATGTGCACATTAAAGAAAGCCCGTAGGAGTGACACCAAACTGGTGAACTGAGTACTGTAAGCTTTTTTTAAAAATGGTGAAACTATTACAATACAATTTTTCCCCCAAAAGTAATGTTAATGTAAACGTATGACATTTCAAGACATGCGTGTAATTTCATTAAAACAAACCCTGCCATTTTTATTGTTAAAATAGTATTAAAACAGTATATAAAACTATAGAAACAGAATTTTCTTTGAAAACTTGGAATCTTGCTTCTCATATTTCCAAATTCCCTGGACTATTTTTGGATACCCCTTGCATCAGTCTCCTCACTACCCACTACTGTTCACATAATTCTTGGGTGGAAAAGCAGCTATTATATACCTGAATCTTGAGATAACTTCTCCATATATTCTATAATTTTAATATTAAATGGAGTCATATTGTGGTAGTAGAACATCTTTAACAAAAGTCACCTTACTCCTGTAGTGGTGTACTTTCCAGAATAATGAAAGTAGGTGTGGGGTTTGACTGTTTTAGCACTTGGGTTTTTCAATATTTAAATATTTCTGAAGTTTTACAGCAGAGTAAAAAAAGTCAAGGTAGGTTGTACACTAGGGAAGAAAGATAATCAGCCTTCCTGTTGTCCTGTATCTGACTTTGCTCGATAGATAATATTACCTGTTAAGTCGGAAATAAGAGATCTGTTGGGTTAATTCTTCATCATGATGGGAAAATTAAACTGCATTTTTCTGCCATCTAGTGGCTGATCTCTCAAAAATCACAGGACAGCTGAGTAACTTACTCTTTAATTATTTTATTGTAGTGACTATGGGGAGCTTATGTTTTCATTTATTTATTTATTTATCTATCTCTTTATAGAGCTGCAAAGTCTACTATGGCTTGCTTCACATTTGTAAGATCAGCAGCCACTATCGGCTTAGATCTCCACAGAAACAGCTGAGAGATTTATGTAGGCTTCCGTATCATCTTATGCTCAGAGAAGCAAAAAAGAAGGGTCTGTGGCATTAGATGAACAGGAATGTAGATCTTACTAGTAATGCAAAATTCAGTGAACAGCAGTGACATAAAGAAGTAGCTGGTAGTCTAAATATTAGAGTAAATAATAATTTTCTGTATCAGAATCATGTTCTTTTAAACTTTTGCTTAATGTTTTGAAGTTAATTGGATTTAGGGACACAATTGAATCTTAGAATTATTTTCTCTTTTGATCTTGACCTATGCTCCCAAGACACAAACAAGAACAAGTATGAATTGTAATAACACCATCCCAGATCTTTCCTGGAAGCCAAAAGCAGGAATCAGATACTAGCTTATATGAGTTCTTTTCAATAAACGTACGTTTTGTGGCATTTGCATCTGAGCTTAAGAGTGTGAATAGTCACTGCAGAATTTCATGATGAAATCTCTGACCTCTTCTGTGTCTCAGATCTGAGTCACTGAGGCAAGTCCATCACTGTGCTCCCTTGCAGTAGGGATGTTCTGTGTCCATGTTAACACAACCTTGTGTGCGTATTAACACAGCCTTGGTTCCTACAGTGTCTGCTAACTGAGTAAAGTAAATGGCACCATAGCTGTTATCACTTGTATTTAAGGGATTTACCAAGCTTTGGTACTGCCAAAACAGGCAAATGAGCACTATATCAATGGTGCTCTAGTAATTTCTTTAGCATCAAATTGCTCTGTGTGTGTGTGTGTGAGCAGGCATCTTCTCAGCCTACATGTGGATTCCTAAATCTGCAGGCTGGTTAGATGGTTGTCATGCATTCATCTGATATCTACTGAAATTCAGTTTTCCTCAAAGAGCAAGGCATTTCAAGTATCTTAGGAAACTTGAAAAATTACAAGGTATTTTTAATTGATCAGGGAGTCATCAAGAGATCCTCTTGCTTTGAACACTGCAAAATAAATGCATGTGACATGCAGTTTCTCTCGAGCAGAGAGAATTAAGATCTAGGTAGTGTGAGAGGGAAAGGATGATCAAATTGATCTCAACTAGATGATGTTGTCCTGCCTTGCGCTAGGTGCAGTTTGGAAAAATGACATTCTAAACTCCATTTTATATCTGTAAAAGTTGACAATTACTGGATCTGAAAGAGATACCTATATCTATATCTCTATATCTATTAAACAACACAGCTTGTAATACTAAAAATGACACCATTAATTCACTGCTTGGTAACTGCAGTCAACTACAAAAGGATTGCTGCTTTTCATTTACTAAAGTCACTTGGGAATAGTTGCTATTGTCCTAAAAGCACTGTCTTTTGTAACTAAGAATTGTTTTCGGTGTTGCTAATTTTTGAAGCAACTTGTGAGGGTATATGTAGTCTCATTGGCTGGGATAGCAGCTCTTGTAACAAGAATTTAGACTTAAATTTTGAGATGTTCTAGTCAAATCTCTTAATTCATCAGCATAATATTTCAACTTCTAAGATGTTAATGCATAAGTGAAATTAGAAGCGCTTGATTTTTTTTTCTGCTTATAGATCAATTGTTGATTGAGTATCTTTACATGAGAAGTAATGTAGCTTGCAGTCTACATTTTAGCATAAGACTAAACACAAAACATTTATTTTTTAAGGGGATTAAATACTATTTTTCTCACTTCATAGTTTATGGAAAGCATTATAATTTTTTTAATTAATTCTATTATGGTAAGCACTTGGTCTCCTAAGAAAGCGAAGATATTTTTTAGAATTTAAATATCACAAAAGCAACTTCAGAGACACAGTTATGCAGTTGGTATTCATTGAACTTTCTGATTTAGTTAACTGGATATTGCATTTGAAACCATTTTAAGAGGGGGAAGGTGGGACAGTAAACTAGTAGTGAGACTCAGTGCTTCTCTGGTAGAATTACTGGTTTCTTCCTTTTAATAAAAATTTTCCCCAGAGCTTTCTGTATAGGATGTAGGAAGTAGATGATGCAAGAAACCAAAGAACTAAATCAGTGCTACTTTTACATTGAGATTTTGTAGCTTAGTTTGCTCCCAGGTCCCCAGGTTGGTTTTACAATGCCTATATGTGCCTCCTTACCTTCTTTAATTTCACTGGGTTGTTTTTAATGTAAAAATACAATTGTGAAGTTCTACTGCATTTTATATTGGTCAGCAGCTTTTCCCCCCTAGAAGTACACAAGTACATCATTGGACTGTAAGTCAGTGGCCAAAATACTTTTTAGAGAAAAAAAATCCTTTTAGGAAATGAAGAAAAGTAAGCTTTAAAATAATTTCCATTAAATATTTGTTATTTGCATTATTTCGAATAGGTAATGCAGTTCAGATAGTATACCAAAAAGGAGATGAAATGAACAACAGTGCTATGTAAGTGTACACGATACTTAAAAAAAAAAAATTAAAATTACATTTAAAGCTTTATAAAGATGTTTGTAATGTGAAGATAAGTTTTAGAACACAAGACTGCAAGCTATTTCTGAAATGTAAAAAAGTTCCAGGAATACATGAAACATCTATTTAAGAACTGATAAATATACCTTTATGTTATAATTTTAATATTATGCAGTTCTTGCAGAGAAATAGGGAAAATATTAAATACTGGATGGTGTTGCATTTTTCTCTTGCAAAAGAGAAAAATGTTTTCTTTTTTAAAAAAAAGACTAATAAGATTAGGCTCTGCAATACAAGTTCTTAGAGCTTCACAGAAAGCTTATCCTGTAGCTTATAGTTTACATACTGGGGAAACAATCCAATGTTTCATAGTCTAATATGACACTCCAACAAATATCCAAGATTAAGGAGCTTCAGCTGGTCCTTAAAATTACGCATTCCATCTGTCGAAGCCCTTGAACAGTCCAGGAGAAATGGTTTTTGTGGTAAATGTGATGAGCACTTAGCCCAGTGTGGGAGAATATTACTTTTTTTCCTTATTAGTGTGTTATGATCAAGGGACATTGAGTGGCAGCAACAGTATTAACCTGTAGGGGACTGAGAAGAGAAAGTAACCAGAAACTCTGAAGGAGAAGCCTTGCTTTGTGCATCCCACATCTTAGCCCCATATTTGTATCCTTTGGAATCCATGGAAGATGAGAAGAAAGAGAAAAGGGACCATGGAAAATTTAGTTGCTTTGGTTTCTTTTAATTCTGAGACTTTTCAGGATTTATGGAGAGTAGAACAGTCATTTTTTTTATTAAGTGGTGAAAGAGGGAAAAGGAAGCTCTGGCAATTCTTCTGTCTGTGGATGCTTTGAACAGGTGAGGATATCTTTCTTACAGGGGGGAAAAACCCAGTGTAATAACTTGTATTTTGCTTTGGCTACAAAGCTGAAGTTATTTACCATCTTCTAACAAAAATAGTGTGTCATTCTGAAATTGTTCCAGTAATGCTGTGAGGGATACCAAGATCTGATTGAGGACGTGGACAATGTGGAAGGAGTCTGCAAAATCTAAGGAATACTGTGTATTCCAAAGACAGACCAGATGGGAATATTTTTTTCCCTGTGTTGAGCTACTGATGCCATAAGAGACTGCTTTTACTGAGGAATTTTGGAATGGTTGGATATATTTTTTTTTCCAGAGGTGGGCATTTATTGAGTGTGATAGAAGCTGGTGTTGTATGGTACCTTTGAAAATCACAGTGAAGAATTATAGAGCATATTTCATTGAGTGTGTGTGTATGAATATGCATATATGAATACTTTTTCTGCTTTTCACTGTAGAGGGGGGCTTTGGGAGGAGGGAGTGGAAGGTGGAAATGGAAATGCTTTGTTTTTCTCATCTTTTCTATGGCATTTGCAATATTAATGTGGAACTAGGGAGCAATCAAATCACGGCATACGATATTTTCAATGTTAAGCCTTCCTATCAAAACTCTATAAAACTAACATGCCAATTTGGTTTCTAAAGAGAAGTTGTTTATATAGCTTAAATAAAAGCAGTGCATTTTTCTCTGCTGAGAAAATGGCTGCAGTTTTTTTATGTTTTATAAGCAGCAAGAGTATTGAAAAGCTCATTAAGAGTGCCATGTGTCTCTACTGCTCTAACTTTTGTGGCTTTATAAAAGTTTCTTTCACTTCTTTTCTAAGCTGTGTTGCCCATTTTGAATAGCCTCTGTTGGTTACAAGATTATAACACTGCAAAAGCTTTCTCTCAGCGAAGCCCTGCTAGTTACTAGTGAGACTTTTTTAAAGTAAATGAATTCAATGCTAGTCTATTCTTTTTTTTTCTTTCATTTATTTTTTTCTCTTAAAGACTTTTATTCAAAAGTCTGAATCATTTTGCAGGAATGTCAGGATCTAAACACTTGCTAATTTAACGCATGTATGCCTTCTGGCCCATCACACAGTACCAGGAAATCAGATTGAGTATAGCAAAAGAGAAGCTGCCTCTTTCTGTTGCATGTGCAAAGACTTGACTGGATCTCTTGGAAGCTTATTCACAAAGTACTTAGGTTTGCAGTGTTTTGTGGCTAGCAGACTGGCCTGCTGTTGTCAGTTATGTTTGCTGCTGTTGTACGTGTTTAGATGTTGTAGGGTAAAGTAACTGTGTGCTGTAGTACATGTGTTGCAGGGCAGGGGTGAAGCTTGCATTCCATTCCAAAACTGGGATTAAGTAACAGGCTGTCTGAAGTTGGTTTATTTTACAAAGTATCAGATTTCAACATAATTGACACTTTTATCCCTTTCAACTTTGTTCTCCTCTGTGGTTTGCATTCTTCCCTCAGTCCATGGGATCCACAGCTCTGCTTGCATCATACCTTGCAAGAGATGATTCCTGATTTATTGTGTGCCTTTCTGAGCAAGAAATTTGAGATAGCCATTCCTTTCTAGCATAGTGTGCTCTTTTGTGTAATCCATACAGAATTACTCAAGCAATAGATTTTAGTGGACTCACTGAAACTGCAGTGGTAAAAGAACATGAAAATCAGGTTTAAATATTAATAGATTTTTTTGCCTGTCTAAGGGTTTGAGAAGTTAAGCAGGCAAATTTGATGACAGTTTATAACATTTTTTCCCACAGCAGCCTTTCTTCTCCCCCTACTCCTTCCTCTTTATCTATCAGCAGCTCACTTATTTTTTTCTCTGACAGCCAGTTGACATGTCCCAGGCTTCCCTTCCCCCTCTCATTTCCTTCACCAGTTATAATTTACTTCAGCAAGAAAGATTTTGTTGCAACAAGAAGGTGAAATTAAACCCCCTATTCAACCAAATCTGTCTGAGGTATCATCTGAAGGAAATAAGGCATTCTCACTATTCTGTGTGATGCTTAGTAACCCCTTTTGGATGACGTTATGATGATCAGTTCATGTGTTATCAGTACTAGCAGTCACTTCCTTTAGTGACTTATTTTCTGATCTGACTGTCTGGCTGGAGAGGGCGTAGATGAACTAAACAAGAAGTAAATCCAATCCTCCCTTTTTTGAAAGCAAATTTTTTGTTGTTTCACTATATATGAGGAAGAATTATTCTTAAAATTTATATATGTATCGTAATGTCTTGCCCTCATCTTCTCTACCTACCTAAATATTGTCCCTTCATTTGTTTTTCTTCCTAACCCAATACTTCAAATATTACTCTAATCTTGCTTGTTCCATAGCATCTGAAAAAATAAAGGTGGTTGAAGTCTTGTTTGCTAGTGTCTAAGCAACTTGAGTTTAATTTTCTCTGATGATATCATGTCTATGTTTCAACTGGAAGTAGAACACTTTCCATATCAGTACACCAAACAATCTTTATGGTCTATGTTAAATATGAAATATAGAACAAGTAACAGATTTTTTTGACTTAATACACTTTAGGATAGGTTTGATTACAATGTCATAGTCTTTGATTGCAGTCATGAAATATGTGTTTTTTCTTCCCCCCTGAGGTGTCTGAAATGTGCAAATCTGATACTCATTGATTCATTTATCATCAGTAAAATGTCTATGTCCTGTTGTTCTTAGTTTTTTTGGATACAGTCAGTTGTATATATTCCATTCTAGCTGCTTTGGGAAAAATATAACATGAACTTGATAAGCAATAAATCTATCTTACCCCATTTCTGCACGACTCTCTTTTTCTATTCACCCAAAATTAGAGATGAAAAACTGAAATGGCTTCAATGATTGTTCCTTTCTTTAATTTTTTTTCCTTTGGTCTTTTTTGCTTTTGAAGTTTTAAGTAGCCAATCTACTGGAAAGCATTTCTAATTGATATTATCTTGTGTACCTTTATTGATGGACAATTCAAGATTTTTGAGGAAAAAAATGTTTAAACAAAAAATGTTTAAGTCTATAAACCATGGGCTTTTGAAAGGAGAGGTAATGGAGAAAGATTTGGAGTGTTTTTGAAAAACTTTCCAAAGAAACACTTGCAGCTTAGATTCATGGAAATGCTCTTTCATTTGCCTAGCTGTCCTCATTTGAGCAAACCCCGTTCTGTTCAGCAGTAATCTTGGTTATGGATTTGTACCTTGTCCTACCCTGGAGTTAGTTGGCTTTAGTATGTTGTGGAAAAACACGGTGCCCTCTAGGTTACAGAAGGACAGAGATTAAGCAGTTCTGATTCTGGTATTCCCACAATATTTCCTTTCCTTTCTTTTATCAGAAGCAGCGCTTTTAAATAGAAATACGGATTTTTAAAGTGCTTTTGGCCAGAAAGTAAGATGTTAAGGTCAAATTAATTTGTGAAACTTTTAAATACATCTGTATGGAGGGTATATGTGCATTTATTTTACATGTATTTGTAGAATGCTTGAATTCAAGTACTGATCATGTGTTACATGACTAAAGGGGGGGAGCTTTTATTCTTGCCAGCAGGACCCCATTGTTCAGCTGGTTTTTTTTCTTCCAGAATTAGATTTTTACTGGTATAATTTACAGGCCAGTAAAGCAAAGTGTTATTTTTAGTACTTATTTGTAACATCAAATATGCAGGAAAACTTCATAAGGTAATTCACATGAAGTGTTTGTGACCCTTATGAAAAGTAATTTCCAGTTATGCAAATATATGAATAAGAAAGGTTCGTACTCTGTTCATGAAGGTTAGCCAGCCCATTGCATCAGGAAATAGAACCAATGCCAGCTCATTTAGTGGACTGTGCAAGCAATGTGTATCATAAATGAGTCTCATGATTACTGTGAGAAATTTCAGACTTTTTTTCTGGTATAATTTATATGCCTAGCATATAGCATATATGATATGGTATAACATAAATACTTTTAACATGTTTGGATTGGCTGCATTAATCATAGCAAGTAGAGCTGTTAGTTATGAAGACTATTCAAATAAAGGCCAATAAAATGTTTAAAAGCATCATGTTCTGCATGTTTCAATTTGCAAAAATGTTTTAAAATATTTACACTATTTAAAGTTTTTCTATCTGGGCAGCTGAGATTTGAGGCCCTTTCTGAACTGAAATAAAAATCATGGCACTAGGTATTAGTTGATATATTTTGACATATTTGAGATTTTATTGTCTTGTCTGTATTATCTTTAAGCATGTCTTGCATTAATTAAATTGGAGCCTGGGCTTTTTTCTTTCTTGAAAGACTTCATGAAGTACATTTGTCAGAATACATTGGCCAACACATTCTCCAATGAATTCTGTCTAGTCTAGACAAAAGATGAGAGAGAAAGTATTTTTTGCAGATTTCTATAAATAGACTGTGAAAGATTTTTCTGTGCTGTATGATGAGATGTTTGATTTCATAATTGCAACACTAGGAGAGGGAAGGCATATACATTGGGTATTGTACCTAATTTGTTTTTTTATTGTTTGCTAGAAATGATGTTTACTTTGCTTTTCAGTTTAATACAGATCTGTCAAAGCCTTACAGTTTTGGAATAAAGGAATGAAATATGTTTAGAAAATTGTTTTTAATTTGAACAGCTTGCATGGTCTGAAGCTCTTAATAGCTTAGTAGTAAGAGTCAAAAAGCAAGCAGGACATTTAGTGGCTGGGGTAAGGACACAGTTCTCATCTTACAGCTTACTGTGCAAGAACTGCAGTGTGTATCTTTGTGTCTGTATATTGTGTCTTCTCCTTATCTATAGTAGCCAAATGTTTATTTCTGTATGTTGTAGCTGTAATAAAGCTGGAAAGATGCAAACCATAGGGGTACATAACTAAAAAGATTGCCTCTTTTGTTTGTCAAAGTAAAATGTCTTATAGCTTCTTCAGACTAGATATAAGGTGGGAATTTTTTATGGAGATGATGTTGAAGCACTGGAACAAGTCGCCCAGAGATGTAGTAGATGCCCCATCCCTGGAAACATTCAAGGTCAGATTGAATGAGGCTGTGGCCAACCTGATCTAATTGAAGATGTCCTTGATCATTGCAGACCGATTGGACTAGGTGGCGTGTAAGGGTCACTTCCAACCCAATCTGTTCTGTGATTCTTCATCCAGTTTTCGTAATGATTTAAATAACTGCTGTGGTTTCAGTGCATAATCAACTGATCTAAAAGACACTAGACTTTTGTGTTTGAATCTTAATCCATTACAGCTCATGCTTCTAACTTCTTTCAAGTCAAAGCACATCCCAGACATTGCTATTTGTCTCTAATAAATATATTCAGGTTATAGCTTCCCTCTACACAACTCTGCCAGATTTAGTAATGTTGTTCAGTTTTGCCCACCAAGACAGGATTTTCCTTCATGCTTTCCAGCAGTCTCTCACTCTTCCCCCCTACCACTATTAGTCACTTGTGCTTGTGTCAGCTTCCCTTTTTGTTTACTGATCCATGCCATATTCCTCTCAGCCCTTCTTTGTCAGCGCTTGCCTGTTGTTTGTCTTTCACTCTTGCTCTCATCTTCCCTGAATCCTTTCTTGCTAATATATTGCTGAGTATTTTTATTCCAGTCCTTCCTCACTTTTGGTTGCTGCTTAAGGAGTTAGTCTTCTTTCAGGACTATTGTGTCTTCAATCTGTGAAAGGAAGGTGGCAGCTTTGTTTTGCTCCTGAAAACTGAACTTCTGCAGATAAGCAGCTTGATGCTCTTGCATGTGAGAGCAGTAGCTCTTCAAAGAGACAAAATATTTCTGCTGGTGAAGTCAGGAAGGAACTGAATGAAATCAGAAATCAAGTCTCTTTTAATGGGCATTGAGACTTGCTGATATGCTCTTTCTGGGGAAACTGTTGAGACCATCCTGGAAGTCTCACTGAAATTGTCCTCTCCAGACATCTCCTAGCCCTTTAGACCACCAAGCAGTAAGTGAGGCATGCCTCTTGCATTAACATGTTGCATTATTTGTGAACACCAAGTATTGCAGTATGTAGACTGCTGAACCACAGAGACCATTGTTGGCAGAATTCCTGTGGTGGATGCTGGCATTCAAAATGGGGGAAAACCAGGTAGACACACTCCCTGTAGAGCCCTGTCTGGCATTGTGTGGTTTTTCTTTTGCTGTGTCTCACTGTTCTACAGACAGCTGTTTTTACAGACTGAAGATTGGGAGGGTGTTTTATAGAAATTCAGTAATTTGTTTTGACGTGGATGAATAATAAAGTCAGTGGCAGCCTTATTATAAATCACTGGTCTGGGCATGTAATTATTCCTGAATTTTTTTCACTGTTCCTGTTACAGAAAAAAATGTGATAGCTGATTTTGACTAGTTAACATCATTATGGGACGAGTTCACAAATGGGAATGTGTACATTTTACAATATAAAAGCTGTCTGCAACTGTTAGTCTTTTTGTGCCATTGACTAATGTTAAACATATGAAATTATGAAAACATTTAAATTGGTTCCTTTCAAGAAGATAATGCCTTTTAGTGAGGCTGTGAAGGGAACTTTTAAGGCTTCATTGTTCTATATAATTTTTATGGTTGTGCTCCAAATCTGTCTGAGAACAAGTATTTTTTGCTATATTCTCTTCCCACAAAAGATTCTCAGTTAAGGTATTTTAAGGATAATTATTGTAAATGGATATTTGTCCTGAAGTTATCATTGTAGAATTAAAGATAAAAGTTGCTGTTAGAGTGCAGATCTATGCAGCATCAGATAACAACAGTGCATAAAGCAGAATTCTTCCAGAGGCTGTTGATAGACCAAATAAACAGGAAGTATCACTGGCAATCTATGGAAAAAAGCATAGTGAGCTCATAAATGCGAGTAGGCAGGCAGAGCAGACTAATCCTACCACCCTGAGTCAGTTGCATAAGGATGCAGTATTTGTCAGGCCTAAAGAATTTTTCCAATGATCTAGAGTTTTGAAAGCAGTGAGTTTGCCCTGAAAAGTTCAAACAAACAAAGAAGCAGAAAAAAGGAAATAGGAATCTTAATGTGTAGTGTTACCTGGATTTTGATGAGTAAGAAGTACTACTTAAAAAAAAATGAAAATTGCCCAACTTAAAGAAAATATTGAAAAATCATGGTTTTTATCTGTAGCCACAGGCAGCAGTAAGAAATGGAAAGATTAAAAGTCGTAACTGTCTCCCTGAAGAATAAATTTCTATCAACAGAGGATAAGTTAACCTGTAGCACTGTCTATTCCAAAAATGCTCTTTGTCAGAGGAGAGGCAAGGCTGAATCAGGGGTAGAGCATGAAGGGCTGAGGATTTAAGAGCCTACTGTGGTAGTTCTCAGGGGGAGAAGGACATATTTCTTCTCCCATATGGCCAGTTCTAGCAAGTTAGAAAATATCCTCCATTGACACAGTTTTTCTAACTTTCAGCCTTTTTTTCAGTCATTTTCTTTGTTTGTATTGAGGCTAAACAGATTGCAAATCCTCAGATAGTGTGTACCATTGCATACAGTCCTGAAATTATCTATTTTTAAAATACATTATCTAGCCACTGTCAAACCAGATTCATTATTTTACTACCTGTGCAGAGAAAAAAAAAGTGCTGTTCTGGTTTTCAGGATATAATCTCAAGATCATATCATGTGTTGAGAATCTTGGCACAGATGGCAAAATTCCAGAGGCTGAGCAGTTCAAATGAGAAATTTGGTGTTGTTTAATAACTAGGGAAATCCTTATCATTGGTACCAAAGAGTTAAAGTCTAGTCTTTTGTATCCAAAATCGTGATTTACTGCTGTTGAGCTTGGGCCTTAGGAAGTAAATGCAGTTCTGTGATGTGGTGTGGAAGTCTGTACTTGCGCTGTTTAAGGAGTAAGTCCAAACCACAGACCTGAGAAAAACAATGCTACTACAGTCAAATCTGGCTGAAGTTGTTTTCAGCATAACATAGAATAAGTGATGTGTTTGGCACAACAGAAGAAGTGTCAGTCATATGGCTGGACTCCATTCTAAGTGAAAAAAGCAGCCATATCTTATGTGGTTTACCCTTTGCTAGTCATTGAAAGCCGATTCCTTTAAATAAAACAGTATCTTCTTTTTTTCATGACATTTCCTTTTCTTCTCTAGTTTCTTCCTTCTCCTAAAAGAAGAATTGAGAACCTTCAAGGAAAGCTTACTTCTGAACTTAAATAGTCTAATAACATCCAAAGAACAGATTAGGCAACAGCATAAAAAATATTATTCTTTTGCCTCTTACATGAGGATACAATATGTATACTACTTTGTATCATAAGAGAGTGTCAAGCTCTTTAAAACCTGCTAACTATCAGCCCACCAATGCCTGTTCATGTGAAAGAAAACTTACATGATTCTGGACATCCGGGATATATCTGTAATTTGGTTGTATAAGCAGAACAGAACAACTAATTTGATTGATGATATCTTTGTACTGTTATTAGAAAGTAGAAAATCCTAAGGGGAGAAAAGCATTGAAACATTTTCCTAGCCAAACCTGATCTGAGTTGATTTTTTCATTGTGTCTAAAATTACTTTGAATTGGGCCATTTGTTTCTTCCATAGCTTTCGCTGCATGTGCCTGCATGCATGCAGTTAAGTCACAGACTGCATTATATAGAAGCAAAGTATCATGTTTATAGCTCACTATAAGTCTCCATACTTTTTATTATATTCTTGTTCCATGCAGGCTAATATGAGCTTGCTTCTTTGTGTTTGTTACATTTAAATCCATACAAAGCTTTCTTTGAGTCTTTTGTTTCCACTGAAAATTCTCCAGTAAGTGTAAATCTTTGTACTCCAATCACACAGTTCTTTTTGTGGAACATATGAGACTTCCTTTGAAAGGGAAGATTTCTTTAGTGCTCGTTTTCTTTGACCTTTTTCTCTGTGAATTGTATCATGTAGGAGACACCGGACTGTCATTTCAGTTTTATCTGCAGAGCTAGCTGGAAAGACAATCTTCATGTGCTTGCGTTTCTTCTTCTTTTGACTAGAGATCTGTTTCCAGTATCCCTATGTCCACATCAAAGGACCCCCTTTTGTTTAATTCTTTTTAATACACACAATATTTTGGGTTTTCTGAGTTACAGCCTTATGACGTGAGACAGATTTTCCAAGAGAAAACATAGGAACATCCAGTTTAAAAACTGAGGAAGTTCTTGATGTGTATTCAGAAGATGTAAAGACTATAACTTTAAGAAGGAACAGCTATAGCAGTTCGTATGTTTGGATATGAACCTTGTTCTAACAGCGTTTAACCATTTCCCTTCACACTTCTGAAAAGTGTAGTTGGGGAGAAGGAAAGTGAGTTGTTTTGATGGGAATTCTGCATGTGAGGTAGTGTACATGGAAGCAAAAGGAGGGAAAAATAAAGATGTAGCCTTTCACAGAACAGATTTAGATCTGTTAGTAAAAGCAGCAGATTTAGACCTTTTGTATGATTCTATTTGCTTCGTGTTCTTCAAAAATAAAATTCACTGAAGAGGCAAAATGGACTACAGATGATTCAGATTTCAAATGAGATGGTGATAGAGAATGGAAAGAGAAGCTGGATATTCTCCTGACTAATGTTATTTAAAAGAACTAAGACCAGGGGTAAGGCAGCCTCATTTTGCCTGAATATTGCCTATGTTTCATTTGCTAAAGAAAACAAATGGAACAAACAAACTAAAGTCTTGAGGATATTTTCTTTTGGCAAGTCTGAGTATTGACTAACAAAGGAAAAGGTTGCTGGTGAATATGAAGCAATGTTGATCTGTTGCAGAGAAGAGGCTGTGTTAGGTTTTTCCAACCACAATTGCTTTCTTTTAAGGGGAGGTAGAAGAGATGGCTGAAGAAAGATAATGAAGTCTTGCTATTCCTGATAAGAACAGTAACAAGCATCTTTGAGCAGATAATAGAACTAACTTCCAAACTTTCCTGCCTGATTTTTTTTTTTTTTTTTTTTTTAATTCCTTGAAATTCGAGATGCTACAGAAGTGGCACAAAAGCCAGCACAGTTTCCAAGCTGATCTAGCATGCATACATAATTACCTAGAAGCAAGAATTGTCCCTTTCCAAGGTAGATATCAGAAGGAGTAAGAGTTACTGCTTAAAACAAGTGCCATGGAAGGGAAATATATTTAGAATGATAAGCAGGGCAGAGTATAAGGATGCCTATGGGTGGATGTTATCATGATCTACCCATTTGCTGCAGAACACTATTTGAGTGGCTTAAGAAAAGCTGTGGAAAATACAATTGAAGTGAAGTTACATTAGCCTTCATGTATTGAGATTTTTTTTAAGTCTTCTGAGAAGGAAATTTATTCCAGTCTTGCCTTTTAACTTTTGAATTGATTGAGCCAGCTACGAAATAACTCTTATATTGTATTTGATATATCTTCAGATGTGATAAATTCCAGATATGATAAATTTCAGAGAGAGAGAGTCAGTCACTTGCAGACTAGGATTAAATGAGATACTTGAGAACATTAAATTGCCTTTAGATAAGTGCGATATAATTTCTGCTCTCTTGAGTCTGGCATTCATTTCTAAATCAGTCTAGTATAGTGTAAATAAGTAACTGTTTACCTAAGAAGTTTCTAACATTTTGCCTTATAAAGTGTGTATGGACAAAAAGAAAACTGAAAAAAGTAACCAGTGTGTGTGTGTGTACATGTTTTATTTTAAAGCACTCATAATTAATATTTTACTCCAAATGCATTAAATTATCCAAGTTTCTGAAATTATGTATATGAAAAAATCTCATTGAAACACACTGAAGTATATAGCAATGCAAAAAAAAAAAAAAGATAGTGTCTTCTTGTTTTAGTAGTCGAAGTCAGCAAAAGATACTCTGTATTTACAATGATGTAATGTTATAATTTGAGTGCTGAGGCTACCAGACAAGACTAGACAAAGTGAATTTTAAAAATGCCGTTCTAATTAAACTAGTCCCTTGATGCAGATCTCTGATGGTGTTTTGGCCTTGCTCTTGACTTTTTAACACCAAGAGGTATTTCTAATGCCTGTGGTTAAGAGCTATAAGCCCAGCTCTGCTAATGATCAGCTAACACCTGTTGTGGTGAAAAGCTATTTTAGTTGAACAGTCCCAGGATTAGTTTTATAGACCAAAATAAACCCTTGTCATACAGTTGAGTGAATAGTTTCAGATTTTGGGAAAAATATGCTGAATGTGTGGTCTAAACCTACTGAAATATATGGAATATTAAAGTAGTACTGGAAAATGGCACTGTGCAAATGCTGGTGTCTCAGCCAGTGCAGGAAAGTAAATCTTCTCTGTCACTTTAATATTTTCAGGATTTCTGCCTGTCTCTCTGGTTTACCTAACTGACAGTCAGACAATTTTTTGAACCATGATAACTTGAAGAGGTCTTAAAAAAACCACAGGTGATCACATGATTAACTCTGTAGTGTGCTATCATGATGTAACAACTCACTGAAACACCAAGAGACCTAATAAACAAAAATGCAGAACTTCTACTAATGCACTTCATACAGGCTCAAGCATTGCTTTATTTTTTTGTTGTTGATACAGTGCACAGGTTTTGGCGTAATACTCTAGAAGTGCCATGTAGAATTTATATTAGATACTGTTAGGCAGGAAAGTATTTAAGACCTAACCAAGTAATAATTTTCCTCATGCAACACTGAAAAAGAAACACTAACACAGAATTTGGAATAATGGCTGAAATATCATTAATTTGAAGTGTATAATGCAAGTTGTCATGTTTGCAAAGAAAAAAATGTAAATTACCCTTGTCTTGCTAGTTTTACGCTAAGACTGTTTAATCAATTAGTAATCTGTAACTCCAAAGACTTTACATATTGTCAAAGCCATATGGAAAAAGATGCTTTTCATTGCTACCTAAAATTACTGTCCATTTCACAGGAAAAAGCAGAAGTTTTGAAGACAGTTGCTCATGTGTTGATGTATATGCACTTCTAATTTGCAGGATTAGTTGATAATATTTTGATTTTTTCTGGTCCAAAAGCCTGTTAGAATGACTGGAAGTGTAGGACAGATTTCTGTGTTTAGTGAAAGTGTGAAATTAAATGGATATGTCAAGGCATATGCAGCACAGATTTTGATAATTGTTAAAACATACCAACAGGGCCTTTGATGTTTGTTTGATACCTGAGCAATTCTTTTGACCTTGAGTAGGAAAGATGTAGTACAAAAGGAGGACAATACACACTGATGCTAATATTTCTTCCATTTAGATTTTTTTTTTTTAAATAGAAAAAAACGCAACCAAAAACCAGTCTGCAAAGTCTGTTGGCTACTCCACACTCTAGTTCTAGCTAGGAACTAGATTTTTACATAAATTAGACTTTCATTTTTTTGCTTCCTTTCTGCTAGCCACTAAACATATCCACTGTCATAGTGTTTATGGAAGCCTTGCATTCTCAAGTTATAAAAATATTATCCTTGTTTGGGTCCCATATCTTGTTTGTCTTGCTCTCCAAGGACATAATTATGCAAAATACGGTTTGAATTTGTCAATTGGAAACAAGAAACATCTGGAGTGAAATCCTAATGTAATTTTTTTCTTGTTGGGCCTTAGAAAATATGAAGGTATTTGTAGCTAATAAAATGAGACTGGAGAATATACAGCCTAATTGCTTGTGCCTAAAGCAATCCTAATGTTTCTAGAAATTATTTATATGAAGATTTGCTGTCACACAAATGAACAGATGACCCAAATTTGGGTTTTTTCATATTCATATGTCAAATCCAACCACTGGCACGTGAAATAAAATATTTCTTGTTCAGAATACTTAGAAAGATAAGGAATTTATAGGTTCTGAAATTGCCACCCTGAGTAGTGCTGCAGATTCCAAAATTATTATTTGGAAATGTTGTCTGCAATACCAGTGATTATAGATGACAGAAGCAGAAAAGAGAGGATGGTGTGAAATAATTTACTTCATCATTCTATTGGTTTGTTCCCAAGTTAATCACTCTTGCTTAATCAGAACTATCGTGTAGTCATGATGTTTTATATAAATTGGGGATTGTACTGCGGATTCCATGAGTAGAAGTTCTCCGTAGAAGCAGTAAAGTCAGTAGGCTTGAATTCAGTGTGTGGTGTTGTGTTGCTATCTCTTCCAATTTACTGTCCAAGAGGAAATCTTTATTGTCTGTCAGGCTGTGCTTGAATTTTGAACCTAAAGTGAAGTTGTCGTGTGTTAAGGTGATACTCTCAGAGAAAGGAAAAGTATTATAAATATATATATATATATTTAAGTATTGAAGAATGGAGTTGTTTCTGTCTGAACTTCAGATTATTCAATTTCAATAAAACAATGATTTATGAAGACACTGGAGGAGGTCTCCTGTTAGTATGAAAAAAACATAACCTCTCTGAAATGATAACATTAAGTCTGTCTGGGATGAATCAGATGGGTGTTTACAGATACACGGTTTAAACGTTCCATTTCAATGCGGTTGCATAAAAATACATGTAGAGATTTACATACAGTAATTATATATCATTGCACATAATAGCAGAGAGGGTTTGTATATAATAATAGCGATAGAAAATAAAAAGAGGAAAAGCCTTGGGGTAGCATTGAACTGAGGATAATGGTGTATCAAAGACAAAAAACATTTTATTGTAATTGTTGTTCGGTGTGCTGCGAATCTGAATGCATTTTTAGATTTATTGGGAATTTCATTTCTGAGTATAAAGAGCATGTGTACTGTGATAATTGCAAAATAGAAACTTTTAATTTAAATATAGATACAAGGAGATAATAATTCCTTTAGCTGGTTGCTCAGCAAGTTTTTGCATTAAAATATTTATAATCACCAGCAAAACAGCATTCTGTGCTTAAAAGTAATCCTTTGACACATACATTAAATCAGCTTAAACGTCAAATACTACTTCTTGTTCAGTTAAATATGCCTATTTTGAAAACAGTAATGAATTTTAGTTGTTTATTTATTTGAGGGTTTGTGCATGTGCATAGTTATTATAGTTACCTCTTAATTTGTGGTCACTGAAGGATTAGTAAACAGTTGAGTGTTGTGATAAGAATAAAAACACTAATTTAGAGAGTTTAAGCTCGGTGGTACCTCAGTGTCATATGTTTGCTAGTGATGCTATATAATAAAATCTTGTTTTGATTCCTATTTATTTTAAAATCTTTGGGATGGGCGTGTACAGCAGAATAGGTATGTATACTTGTTTTGAACAAAGCTACTTGATCTGTTTGAGCAAACAGGAAATGTTTACATGTCTCTCCACTAAGCAGAAAAGCCAAAAGTGATTATGCTGACTGACTTGTTCTGATGCCAAGCCATAGTTCTGCTGCTTAATTGTAACTAGAAATTTAGCATTTTTCGTGCCCTCTTGATACTTGTGCCTTTCACTAAAGCATTAAAAAAATGCACTGGTATTGGAAACCACATAGTCTCAAATGTACTTTATTTTACGTTACAGGGTTCTAACAGAATTATTGTTCAAAGTTACAAATCCCATTTCAACCAGATGCTGGCAGTACTACTGCAGATCATCTGTGTTTGAGCTCGATTAGTAGAGGAGTTAATATTTTAAGGGCTTTTTTCAAAACTTCTATTATTTTTGCTTCCCTCTGGACCTTGGATTGCCTTAATCTTTCTTATGCAATTAAAAATAGTTTCATAAAGTTCATTTAGCTACTTTCCAGGGCAGAGTTTTCTGTACATACCTTTTTCCAGAAATGCAAGGAGTATCTTTTATGAAATGCTATTCTGTTGAAAATACATGGATTTAATGTAAGGAAATTTTTCCACAAAAATGTGGCATCTTTCAGGTTTTTCTCTGAGCTGAGTATTTTTAGTTTTATTTCATTTTGCTGGTTTGGTCACCACTTTAGTGCTATGAGAAATTTCAAAAAAATTTCAAATTAAATGAGTGTCATTTGAACATGACTTTTTAGAAGAAAAAATTGTTTTAGTTATACAGAAACTTAAGTGTCAGATTATTTGGATGAGAATAATGTGTGGAAAACAAATCACATTCTCCTTAATATCATACTGATTTTCTCCCCTTGTTCTTAGGACTGAATTCCATAGACATTTTTATGTCAACATATTCTTTTGCTGTGTACATAAAAGCAAATTAAGCACTTGTAAGTTAACTTTCAGTAATAAAGGCCTTCACCAGAGATGAATGATACGTATAAAAAGCAAATGCAACTTTTCCCTGTTCATGCCTCAGTCATGAGTCTCCAGCTAGTGGGTTTTTTATGTACTCACCTGACTGTAGTGCAGGATATAGAATGTGGAAAAGAAGCCACGGTATCATCTCATTTTACAGAGGAGCATAGAATGAGTTATAATGTTGCCATTTTGCCTTTGGATGTGTTGGAAAAATAAGGGTTTCATGTTAATTATCTGAATGAATTACTGAAAATCATCAAATAAAGATATACATGGTTATATGAAGCAAGACTGTTGATAAGTAGACATGAAGTAATCCACATGAGCAATTCTTAATGTGTGGTTTTTTGGAAAAGGAAACAACAAAGCTCCTGAAGTATGTTAACTGGAATGTATGCTATGTGGGAACTATAAAGGAATATTTTTTCTTTTTTTTCTCTAAATCCACCCCAGTGTTTTGTGCTTGTTTGTTTGTAACTTAAAATATGTTAGTAAATAACCTGAGCAGAATCTAAACTAAGGGCCATATCTTTGGAGGGATGACAGAGGAACAGAGCAATCCTCAGGGTGCCTCATGCCTGTGACTTCAGTTAAGTAATTTCACCATATCCTGGCAATTTGGCCAATAAGCAGAATATTTTTGGTTCGCTGATGGACTGATGTGCGCATTCTTGGGAATTCCACAACTGGTTGCAGTTCAAATTGCTCAGTTTGCAAGTCCACTTTCAGATGATAGCCCATCATAACAGTCATAGTACTTTGCTAGGCTACTGATAGTTTATCAGTGAGCAAGCTTCAGGAGTAAAAGAATAGGCTTATTGCATAGATTTGTCATAAGGAAAAATTAAAAACCATTAAAATTAATTACGACTGCAGTTAACAAGAATCACCTTTACCTGTTCCAGGTTTGCTAACATGTGTAATAAGCCCAAGTAAGGTCTGCCTGACTTGGATGTCAGGAATAATTCCTATAGGAACTCCAACTTCTTTAATAGTAGATGGAGGAAGGCAGAAGAGTTGCTCTGACCAATCTGTGCCTTCTGTAAGTCATGACCAACTGATATGGTTCTTTCTCTGTTTCTTTCTCTGTCTAATCACTCTCTATAAGAATGATTAGGGAGTGCTTCTTCACACTTAGGTTAAATTTTGAATAATGAGTCTGAATTGTTCATTAATGGTACCTGATTTTTGGTTTTGACAGAAATCTGTGGCTGGATTTGATCTGGGTGTCATTACTACTGTGTACCTATCTATCTCACAATTCAGGTATTACTTGGAATCATGGAATGGTTTGGGTTGCTCAGGATCTTAAAGGCCATCTTGTTCCAACTCCCCTGCCACAGGCAGGGGCACCTTCCACTAGAGCAGGTTGCTCAAAGCCCCATCCAACCTGGCCCTGAACACATCCAGGGATAGGGCATCAGTAGCTTCCTTGAGCAGTCTGGAACAGGTTGTCTGGAGAAGAAGTTTTGTTCCAAAAACAAAACTTGCCTTTTGTACTTACATAGTTCTGGGGATACTGTAAGTGTTGTACAATAATGGACTGCTTTGTTATTGAGACTTGCAGCATCATCTTGTTTCATTTGAATGTCCTATAGGGAAGATATATTGAATTAGATATTGTAGTTTGTGTAATACTTTGGACATCTCCTTTTTACATTCTGATATGATGGGAGAGGATGATATTGTTTGTAGGAAAAAATGTGTGGAAGAATTGGAGAAATGAGTTTTCCCATGTGAAAATACTCTGTGCAGAAAATGTTGCATAACCTTATTTCCTTTCATTTCTTCTCACCCTGTCTAATCTTTCTGTGTTTCTTTTTCTTTATTTTATTGTTCTTTCCCTAAAGTAAGAATAAAGATGACTTCTGAAGATTCTTAATAGTGATTTTGTTTCAGAATTGTTTCGTTAATTTTCTTAGCTGCCTTTGGTGCAGTATAATAAACTTTCAAGTATGTTGACAAAACTTGCTTGATCTTGATTAAGTTTTTTTCCCCCCCAGATGTTTTATTTTAACCTACAGTCCTATTAATAGAGTCTAGATTTAGCTTCAGGTGGAAATGTAAAGCTTTGGATCTTATGAGAAAGTATTTATTGTCTGTAATATTTGGACATTTTGGGTATAAGATTAAAGTTTGCTTAATAGTTATGGTTACGTGTTCTGAAACTATTCTCTACAGCCTTTAAGTATAAACATTTGTGCCCTTTATGCACATATTATTTTGTTTCTGTGGTGCTTTAAACATTATATTTAGGCAATGAAAAGGTGAGGATTTGAGTTCTGGCACAGGACTGGGAGCTCTGTACAAGTATAAAATTACAAGTGCTTCTTAAATGTAAACTAGGTCTGCTTCTCATTGTCTTGTGTAGTTGCAATGCTTTTTTTGTATCAATAAAACTGTTGGAAAATTTAAATTTTTCTTCTGTAATTGTACAGCAGGTATACCTCTCCTTTTTGTTTCATGAATACCTTTAAAAAGCAGGATTGTTATTCAAAATAGAACTTGTCATTGCTCCTGCAGAGCAGTGAAACACAATTATCTTTGCTTGTCTTCTACCGTGTTTCTCTTCAGATTTCCTCCCTCCCTGTGGAGGAAGGGACTTTACACAAAGCTCATGCAGCTTGCTTGCTTAAATCACTGCTCAGGTGGTGGTGTGGGAGGTACACACAGAGACAGAGGAGAGGCTTTCCTGCGCTGCTGGTTCTCCTGCAGAGCTGGATGGTGTGAACACAGAAGCTTTGTGCTCTGCCCTTCTTGGGACACTTGCTGAGGTGAACCAGTGAGAGGACAAGGACTCTGCCGCAGGACAAGGGCAGGAATTGGAACCTGAAAGTATCTTTAGGAACATTTTTGGCCAAGGCTTTTAGTTGTCATTGTTCTTTTGCAAAATAAATACTAGTATCTACCACCAGGTAGCAGAGAAAAAAATCCCTTGAAGTAAAAAACTAAATAATATGACAGAATACTAGTGGTGGAGAAAATGGGGGAAAGGGTAGTCTTTCCCACAAAATAAGCTTTTAAGGTAAAGTAAGCATTGTTCAAGTGTTTGCCCTAGCAACTCCTTAAAGTGTTTGATTTAGCAGCTACCTGGTATGGCTGCCAAGAAATAAATTCAGACACCAATGCCCTGTGCTAGGAATGCCTTGCTTGTGTTTACCTTAAGACCAAACAAGAATAGGTATTTGACTGAAGTTTGATGAAACAGGAGAGAGATGAGCTCTCAGAACTGGGACGTATATCAGTTAACAGATTTAGTGATTATAGTTTGTAAAAGGGCACTTGAAAGTCTACAGAAGAGAGAACATTGTGATTGTGTTCCCTTAATTAATTCCAGATTCTCAGAACGTAGAGGACAATATAGAAGCCTTTGGGTGGCTCTTAATCTAACAGTAGAAGTCATGAAAGAGTTGGTGCAGAGATTCCTGGTCAGAGAAGGTAGGATTAGTTGAAGTGTTTGGCTGTAAGCGCATTCACACTGCCTTCATTTATGTTTTCATTTACTGTTGCCTCTCTTCCTATTGTTATTTTGTTTGGAGGATTTTTTTTTAGATTATTTCTTTCTGCTTCCTTTCCTTTGAAAACACTGGGGAAAACAAAAACAGATTACAACATGACAGAAATTTGTCAGGCATTAAACACAAACCACGAGCAAAGTTTGCTTTTTAATGCTTTGGGAGATCTTTTAGAGGAAAGAATAAAACCACTGGGGCTTTCTCTCCAGTCTACAAATATCTATAGACGAATATATTTTCTCAGAGAAGATGGATCATATTTGCAGTGTCAATAAAATTAGCAAGGAACCTTTCCTGCTGTCTCACTTTCCAGAAATGGTATATTCTGTCTAAACCATACTGGAAAGAGTCCAGGCAGTCTGTAAATTATTAAGGGATACCAAAGTTGTATTGACTGCATATCTCTGACTGGACTTTCCTGAAAATCAGTGGCTGGAGACTGGCACTAAGTTCCTGGCATCAATGCAGCGTGTTCCAAGTGATAACTTAAAATGGTTGTAGGAAAGCTACTTACCTAGATTATTCCATATTCCCTATACATCTACTGAAGTCAAAAATTCTTCCTGTTATTCTCAAGTCATGGCAAGTTCTAGATTAATTGATATTTTTCAGATTCTAAGCAAATTCAATGTTTTTCATGTGGAAGTGCTGTTAACACAGGCATCAGGGCACCTTGCATATGAGAAGAGGCCAAGAGAGGATTGGATTTGTTCAGCCCTGAGAAGTAGGATCCCTGCTGCTGTCATACCAGTAGGCAGGTGTGGAGAAGGCTGAGCTAGTCATCCAAGGATCAAATTCTTTGTTTTCCTTTGATGCTGAGTAGCCATTTTAATTTGTGCAGTTTGGGCTATGCACCATATGGGTACATGTAAACATAGCACTGCAGTAGCTGAGAAGGAGAAACTAGTTTTGAAGGCCACTTTTTGCATTGAAAATAGATCCAAGTAATTTGTACAGCCCTCAGTTCATCAAATAAGTACTACAGCCACATCTTTGACTTTCAGAACAGGAAACGGCATTCATGCTTGAGACCACTGTTAAAACCTTTACTGTCTTCAGTGTTTGTTAAAGTGAAGTAATGACAAAATGTTATTTTTCTCTGCAGTGCTTGCTCTCCCAGCCAAAGTTCTGGGCCATTCAGACATCAGCCTTACTCCTTCGGACCAAACTGGAGAAAGGAAGTACTCGCAGAATGGAACGGGCAATGAAGCAGACTCAGGTAAGACTTCTGAGCTGTCTTAGTATATGTGTGTATATATATATAGATTATATATGTGTATATGTATATAATCAAATACAAACAGACAGGAGTTAGGAGGTTCTGCAGTTTCCCCCTGCAAACTGTACGAGATCATTTTCTAATTATGTCTCTAAATCAGATGCATAAATCACAAGTCCTTCTGTATCTGCTAGTCCTGAGATAAGCTTACACATACGAGTAATGAACCATCACTTTCAAAAACATGGCAAGTTTTGGAAGATTGAAATTAAAATCTGGTTTTGTACCTCTAGTTTCTGACTTGTGTTCTGAGGAGTATATGTAGATGTTCCTGAACATGAAGCTGCTACTGCTATAAAATTTTTTAATATATTTTTTTTTAATAAATCATCTCTATAAAACACTTGAAACTTGTAAATAGTCATTGGTATTATGAGAACAAGAAAGCACATTTGTGAATAAAGCAGCAATTTCAATTTACCATTTTGATGTAATACTTGGTGATTAGTATTTTTATTGCAAGTTTGAGGCAGTGATTAAATAATCTCACTCTAAACAAAGACCAGATTTTTTTTCAAATACAAAAAAGAAATGTTAAAATCCTGAAATGTGTCATCTAATAGGATTTCTTTTAAAAATAAGTTTTTCAAAAGAGAGGTCTGTAGGTTATATCAAGATTCTTTTAGATCCTTTTTTACCTTCATGTTACAGTTTTGTTAGCCTTTTATCATCTTTGTACAGCTATGTCTTGTTGTCACACATGAACAGCAGGCATTTGTATATGTTTGTCAGGCAACAGTCCTGCTGGCTAAAACAGCCAGGAATGTAAAAAACTGTCATTATGGTGCTATGTATTTAAATCCTGAAAAGCTGATGTTTCATTTAAAATCATTATGATGCGTGGGTGTTTGAAGGAGGCCATCTTGGATGTGCTGCTACATTTTTCTTTTGCTGATGAAGACATGGAGTTGCTATAGTGGAATTTCCTCTGGCCATTAGGAGACTGTCAGGGAAGCCAGGATTCCAAATGTGGCAGATGTGGAATCTGACGGCACTTGGGAAGCAATCTCAGGATCTTTGATGCCCTAAGCCACAAAACATTTGGAGTGCCTCCAACATTTTTGTCTAGCTTGATTAAACCTGAGTACTGGAAATTGTTATATTAGACAGTTTGACAGTCTCATGACAGAAGTCTTCATGAAGGGGTTCTTTTAGCAAGTACATTTATCTGACTTCTTGTGCTGCAACTGCAATAGTGCAAAGGATTTGATTAGCATGGGCTGTGACATTTTGGGAGATGACCCCACAGTTGACACAGAATCTGTGGTTTTAAATATTACCTTTAATCTTAGTATGCTTATATTTTCTTTCATTAAGCTTTCTAGTCATTTGGATATAATTGCATATTTGTGTTGATCTGATGGTAACAAGCTCAGTTTCCAAAACCAGTTAAAAGTTGTTTAATGATTTATATGTGCTAAATTAGTCAAATAACTTGAATAACTTTCCATTTAACGTTTTCATTCCTGAGTTCCATCAGATCAGAAATCTTTTAATATCATTGTCTCTAACAGTTCTAAGAAGGCATCAGAAAACACATGATGAATTATGATATTTTCATAACATAGTCATTTTTGATATATCATCCTCATGAAGATGCTGATGTATAATTTTCATTAAGATGCCAAAGAATGACTGAATTCTGCAGCCATTTATCAGTAGAAAATGGATTTCAAACCCACAGAATTTTCATACAAATGGATTTAGTAGATCCTTGTTTTACAATTTCATTATTTACTAGTTCAGATTGCTTTAGAAAGATTAGTTACGGAAGATTAAGGGAGGAGGTGTAAATGTGATTGTTTGCAATATCAGTCTTTTTAAGGAATTATAAAAATTCTTGTACAACATCTTGAGTAAGACATGATAAACTAAATATTCTACATTACTTTAGGGTTGTCTGAAAAGTGCATGAGCCATTATAGGCTCTGACTTAGTGATGCTGGGACTCTCCTGTCCTATTCTACTATAATTTTTCTTCCTTTCTCCATTTTCACCCTCACCTACTTCTGTGCTGGGTCTGCAGCTGATAAGCATCTTTTTAAAGCAATATTGCTGAGTAGGCATACGCTGCTTTTCAGCCCTAAAGCAAACCCGGCTACAACTACCTTTTGTTGTAGCACTGGCTATGTCTGTTTACATTATTTTAATTACTTGAAAATATTTGCAGCTCTTTTTGAAATGAGGGCATATTGGTTAAATTTAACTGCCAGACTCCAAATAGTAAATACATCCCTACTTTATGCCAAACAATTTTTATAATTTTTTTTTTAATATATATAATTGGAAAACTTCAAGAGGAATTGGCATGATCATTTTCAAAACCTTTTTCTGACTATTTAAACAATCTGAACTGCAGATAATGTAGTCTTTGGAACTTTGGAACAATTTTTAAAATGATCACTCTGGGTACTCTGGAATGTACTTCAGCTAGTAGCTAACTGCAAATGAGGAGGAGATACTTTTTTCCTTAACTTTTTCTGTGTGCTGTGGGTTGTCTCTGTCCGGTTTTTGCTTAAGTGAGGTTTGGATCTGCAAAACTAAGGTTAAAGATTTCTAAAGCCAGTACTTCTTTCAACCATTTTTCTAAGAAAAGGAAACAGCATTTGAAAGCTAAACCAGTTATTTTACATTCCACCAGAATATTTACTCATGACCAGTATAACATATAGAGAAGTGCAGATCAAGGTACTGCCAACTAAAATGTGTCTCTGGATACCGTATGATTTTTTAAGGTTGTGTGATTGTTTTTCTTCCACTTGGGTGAAAGTCAAGGAAGGTGAGAAGTGGAAAGAAGAGTGGGAAGGAGAAAACAGGAACAAACGGGGATAAGGTTTTGATAAATAGCTTTCCTCATAACAAGAAACCTGCTATTTCTCCATCAATTTGGGGATCTTCACCTACCTTTTATTGTAAGAAAGTAATACAGAAACTACTAATAGTGGAAAATGGGTTGGACTAAGCTGTTAAGCCACAAATTACTACTGAAAGTGCAGTCAGAGCTCAAGTAACAAGATGGGAGAGAAGAAAGGAATTTTGAGTGGTCTAGGAGCTATGAAAAAATGAGAAAAGTGAGGGATGATCTAAAAGAAACCAAAAGAAAAAAAAACCCACCCACAACTAAACCAGTTCAAAACACATAGAGTATCATCCCACTATAGTTTCTTGATATATGAAATAAATTTACTCTTCCATTTCAGTGGGTTTGAAAATATTTTTAAGAATGAAGCAAAATGAATTAAAATGCCATCCTTTGTACAAAGGATGGTGGGGTAGAAACAAAACCATCATTTACTGCTGTATTATGCCAACAGTGAAAGAGGAAAAGCTGCCACGTGCCTGGTACTCCAGCAGTCTGCTCAGGTCTATCTTACCTGGGATATCCCAGGTGTATCCTACCCTAACCTGGGTGGTTACACTAGCTACCTCTACATTTGCAGCTTTTGTCAGCTTGTTATGGGCCCCTTTTGTGACTGTGGTTTCTGCTGCTCGTTACACCTGGTGACAGCATGCCTGCAAGCTGATGGCTTGGCTTTCCTAGCACGTCGTACAGCACACGCAGTATTTCATATGGTTCCCTCTTGCTTGCTTTTCTTGGCAGTAAAGGAATTTGCCTGTTGGGGCAGAGAAATGTGTCTTGAAAAGGGTGTTTTAATAAGACTTCAGGAGAGCTGGGAGCAGACTAGCAATATTATAGGCTAATCATTATGCCTAAGATTGAAAGGTCACATGAGATCTTGTTTTATATCCTTAGTCATACACAGATGTATGTGGTTGGGAATTCTGTCAACTGCTCTTTAATTTGCACTTAAATAATACTTCAGAGTATAATTTTCTCCAGCAACTAATGTTTTTCTGTGTGTATGAAAAAGGGAAATAATTTTTTTTGTTTAAATTGTTCTTACTGTAGAAACACGCTAGTTGGCGTTGAGTTCTTTCAAATCTGAAAAAAAGATTATGTGTGTCTGTAGAAAGGAAAGGCTGATAGAGATCTAACAGAACTGGTGTCTTGAGCTTTATGAGCTTGAACACAACTTTGCTGTTTTGTTGTTTTCACATTGATGGTCTTTAAATGATTATGCAAGAAAGTCATATCATTTATCATAGAAATACATCATTTTTATTTTCAAAACGAAACAGTCACTTCCTTGCCAAGTTGCTTGCTCTGCTTTTCTTGGTTTAGTGGTTGTTCTACACTGGACAAATTCAACATTTAAGGGAAGAGTTCAAAAAGGAGAGGGGAGCAGTCTTCCTCCCAAAAGGCTTATCTAGAGAGGTTTGAGGTGAACAGATTTTTTTCCCTGTTCTTTTGCTTCTCAAGTCATATATCTTTCTGATCAGGCCTCTCAAACCACAGTTGGAGCAATAGAGAGAGACATGTAGCATAACCAAGGCAATGACAGCACCTGTCTGTTCAGCAAAACTATTAGATCCCAGTACTAGGAGTTCCTTTTTCTGTTCTTTAACCCCCTCTTGTACTCTAGGGGTACATTAAATAAAATTTTAATAGTTGCTTTTGGTTGTGGATGGAATGGGGGATGGGAGGAAAGAGGAGAAAAATTAATTGTTAATAAATTTGTTTCACATGAAGTTGGAAGATTTAGTGGAAAGTTACTGGGATCTGAGATGTACTGGAGAACTGAGGGAGATATAAATCACTTCCTTCGGAAGGGTAATAACTGGATGACAGCCCTCTTCTATCCTGTGGAGATCCTGCTCTGATATCCCAATAGTTCTTAACTACTATGAATTGTATTTTTTATTAGAACACATGTTCCAAAAAGTGTTTAAAAAGATGAGAAAAGCCAGGTGTCTTACAAAACCATTCCTTACTGAATTCTATACAAGATCACAAGGTCTCCAGAACACTAGAAATAAACCTTATTACTTCAGAAAGCAATCTCAAAAGAGAGTGACCTCTTTGGGATAGTTATGATTTCAGTCTCAAGGCACACATTTCCAGAACGTATTTCATTTTGCTTAAGCAGATGGCATATTTGACAGAAGATGTTACATGACACAACATGACTCTGGGGATACACTGAACTCATTAGCACACTTCAAAATAATTAATGTGGTGGTGCCTGACTCCTTCTGTTTTTCTTCCGCTGTGCAATTATGAGTTGGAAGGGACAGGGCGGAGGGGGAATCAGAGATCCAGTCTGCCAAGAGTTATTCAAGGAATAACTGAAGTGGTTTTGTATCATTAGTGAAAAAGGGAATATTGAGTAGTTTCATTTTCCAGGTAATGATTTCTGCCTAGAAATTTATTACTGCACTCTTGGTTTTGCCAGTTTGTATCAGTGCTATTAGCTAGTATAGGGAAAAGAATGAAACCATTCTTTCTGCGCTAAAGTTTTCTTCATATTTTCTCAATTACTTTTAAAGTAGAAACCTTTTTACTCATTTGACAATTATGTTCAACACCTGAGCTGTTCCACTTCCAGTGTTGATGCACTTTCTAAAAGAAGCCAAAGAAGCCAAAAATACAAAGCCTTAATTTTTTCCAAATGTTTCCCATTGAGCCAGAGTTCTGAAGACTTTTCTCCCTTTAGACTCTCTTCACTCAGTGTTGTGACATTTTGAAAAGTGGTGATAGGAGAATCCTTAAGCCATATTGAACAGTAATACTACACTTTTTTTATAGACAAAGTGATGACAGGAAGTTGCAAAGGAAAATATGAGTACCAGGACACAACATTCACATTGTTCTGCCTAGGCTTTGCTCTGATAGGCGTAAACATTATAAGCTTCACTTCAACAAACTAAACAATTAAAATAATTAGTTTCACAGACCAGATGGCATAGAGGAGACACTATTCCTATCTAGTGCTAAGTTGAATAGATGAAGACATACAGCTGTTGCTAAATTTGAATAGATGACTCTTTACAGCTTTATGTCATAACTGTCATTACAGATCTGGAGATAGGTATCTCAAGGTGAGCTAACAAATCATATTTTGAAATAGCCCTGTACTGGTAGACAGTCACACTATCCAGCACATATGCCAGGTACTGCAAATGCGACTCTGCTGTATCTCAAGGCAGTTGTCTGCTTCTCCTATCTTGTAATTCAACTTGAATTTAATGGTGATCGTTGTTCTTTTTATTTCTTTCTCCATTCTTGTCCTTACTTCCCCCTTTAGTGAAAAACAGAAAGCAGAGCTGATGCAAGAGGTCTTTGGATCTGTTTTTCAGCACTGACTGCTGTTGTGTCTTCCCCCAGAGCAAACTGGTTTGGGAACTATAAAAGCAGTGTAACCACAACAGCTTGGAACTTACCACAGGCGTACTGTTTTGAAGCATATGCAATTCCTCTGCGGGCTCAGCACCCTGTGCAAAGTGTTCTATACCTGCTGTTCACCAGTGGCAGTAGCAATGCTAGGTAACTGGCCACAAGTTACATATACAGGCTGCAGTTGTCCTCCATGGGAGAGTCCCCACATGCATGAAACATGTGTCTGCTGGTTTTGGGGCAGATGTATGCAGCTTTATTGACCTGTGACAAGAATGTCATGTCATCTGATATGGGGGGAAGGTGGAACCCTCAATGCAGATGTTTTTGAGAGAGGGACTACAATTACTTCTGTTCATGACAGATGTAAAGACACAGTTTAAGCTGAAGTCAGATATGTTTGCCATTTGAAACTTCAGGATAAGAAAGACTGTGATGCTGCACTGCAGACAAATAACCTGCAATACTAAAAAAGAGGGCAAGATGCACGTCTAGAAGTGGGGATGTTCTTTCCCCAGAGGTCAAATAGTCAAGCCTGTATCTGGACTAATTTTTAATGTAGTGCTGTTATGTTGGATGATATCAATATTCTTGCTTTTGCAATAGATAGTGAGTGATCTGGTTCTAAATCCACCCTTCATTGACTAAACTTCTAAATCTAGCTTCTTCTACAGACTTTAGAGGAAGTTCTGCTTACATCTTTTGATAAATCATAAAAGTAACATAGTCAACAGGTGAAGCAGCTTTTTCTTTGAAAACAAAAGCATTCGAGAAGGTACACTTGCTTGATAAGGATAATGCAATAACTATAAAATTATATTTCATGTAAGTAACATACATACAAAATAAGTGTAAATGGCATAAAGAAGATAAAATATGCCTTGTACTTTCCTGAAGATTTTGTGCTCTGTACGTGGAGGCTTAAGTCATTAACATTGAAACCCATATCCTAAGCACTGGCACTCAGTAACTTTGGGTTCAGTATTTGTCCAGAATAATAAACTCATAATTTTGAAAGTCAGTAATGCTGCTGTGCTGTTGGAGACTTTGTGTGTTTTGCCACGCTTCTTTAGGTGGTAGTGTTTGGCTACAACAAATCATTCCAAAGGGTGGTTACGTTGGGATGCTCTAAACTGCCTGGTACGCTGCTTGGCTCTCTGTTTCAAGCAAAAAGGAAATCTTACGTCAGATGGTCATGAATCCAGTTATCTACTACTCATGACCTTGACCTCTTTTGTGTTAATTTTGATATCAAAATGCTTTGTGTTTTATTTGGGATTGTTCAACTCATTTCCTCTTATGTACATTTCTTCCCCACCCACTGCAAAAGCCCTATTATAAAGAAATTGAAGCTTTTTTTAGTAAAATGACTGTGATAACTGAAGTGAATATTGTTTCTTAGTTGGCTAGTATTGGTTTCAAAGTGAAACACACATTGGCAGGACCTGATACAATGAACCAAAACATGCACATTAAGAATCTACTATGTGACCCACTTTAGAAAAAATATCAATATGCACAGTTCCAACATGCTTCCTTAAAAATATCAACATCATCTTGCATACCCCAGCAAAATTATTTGCTGACCAAAATAGTATTGAAGGGCATTAATTCAAAATGCATACATTTGTAATAGTTCTCTCTGGCTTAATCATTCTTTACCTTCAATGGCACAAATCTGTATGCAAATTTTGTTTGATTAGGGTAGCAGTCTATTAAAAATACGGAAGCTACTGCATGAAGTGGCTTTTTGAAAACCAAATTAAGATAGAGTGAATTTTGCATTCTTTTCAGTTTTTAGTCATTTTCCAGAACAATAAAAATATATGCAGTGAAAGTATAAAATGCCCTCATTTATGATGGTTTTGCAGGTACAATTCAGTAATGGTAATCAACTTATTACAGGAAAGAAGTTAAATCAGTTAAATAAAACAGAGCAGTTCTCTTTATCTTCTCTGTTTTCTTTGCAGAATCTTGTCGTGCAAAGCCTGCCAAATGCATGAGTTTTTCAATACAATGAAAACACACGAAGTGCATTGATTGTTGTAGTTCCAGAATTTCCAGGGCCATGGTGAACTGTAGTGAAAAACAGGAGATTAATTCAGTCTTTAATTCAGAGTCATGCATGCAGTAGATAGTGCCTTCTTATTTAATCAAATGAAGTGAAAATGTACAAAAACAATTGCTGGGAAATAATACAATAACAATGAGAGAAATGTTATTGATAGAACTGTTTGTGTGTTTTTTAATATTTTGAAAGTGATCCAGCATTGTTCTGAAAAGTTCTTTCATTAGAAGGTATTTTAGTGCTTCTTTGCCCATTGCAGGAAATGAGACTGGCGACTGCTTTTAGTTTTAAAAGTATTAAAAGTAAATGAATGTGAAAATACTGGTTCTATAATATTTGCAAAAGTCACAATAGGTAATAAGTCAAAGCCAATTAGTAAGTCCCAATAACTAGTGGTCCTTGATCTTGCCCATATATATTGACTCAGTAAAGAAAGAATGGATGGTCTGTCGGTGGGGCTCTTCTTTTCTCCTGATACAATAAAAAAAAAAAAAAAAAAAAAAAANTCCAATAATTAAAAACAAAAAAAAAAAAAAAAAAAAAAAATTTTACTTCCTCAGGTCAGCATACAAGCTGTGATTTTAAGGGAAGCCAATGCATTTATTGCCAAAGGAGATTTTCGGTGGGAAATCTGATAAAAACTGAAAAGAATTACTCTCAGGTGTTTAGGGGCAAGAAAGTGTTTTTAGAGCTAAATAGGGGTAGAGTTTCAGCACAGTACATTGGAAACATTTTACTTTTATTATGCAGGTCAACACAAAGGATAATCAAGGAGAATTCTTTAGAAAATTTGTTTCTTGTACACCATTAAGAGTAAGATTTCAGCAGATCCGTTTCTGCAGCAAAACTATGAAGTATAAGCTGTAGAGATTTGTAGTCTTTGACCTAGAGAATATGAATTCAGAGAAAGTGGGATGAAGGCATTTGTAAAAAAGACCATTAAACTGATGACAAATCCCTGTGAGATAAGTACAGAAATAGTGAAGGAAAATAATGCTTGAGGAAAAGAAAATAACACTTGAGGAAAAGATAAAATAGAAAAGAATGGACTGTTGTGTAATTAACAAGGGGAAATGTTATTTTTCTGGGTTTAGATTAAATTAGTGTATCATTTTTAAAAATAAGAACTAATTTCATGTGAAATGAAAATGTTGATGCTTTTTAATTAGTTTGTAGCTGTGATGGAGTAATGGAGAGTGAGGACTGCTTTTTGTGATAAATCATGCCAAGGGCTCTGCTTTCCAGTAAGTTGCGAGGAGGGTTGGGTTGTTAACCCTATTGGATATGGTGACTGCTGTGGTTTCTAAATGTTTGGAGATAGACAATTTGGAAAACCTAGTATGTAAAAAATCAGGTGATTGGAAAACATTATACTAGAGACAAACTTTGCAATAGTGTATGCTAGATGTAGCTTTTAATCAGAGAACTGATGTTTCTGGCCTAATTCAACTCAATTAGTTCTTCTTACAGTTCTAGTTATGAATTGAGGAATATATTTGGCTTCTGAATTTTTCAAACTGATTTAAGGACCGTTGATTCAAATAATCACTCAGACTGGTGTATGGAGAGTTTTATAATCACAGAATCACTGAATATGCTGACTTGGAAGGGATCCACAAGGATCATCAAGTCCCACTCTTGATCCTGTGCAGGACCATTGCCAAGAACCACACCATGTGCCCGACAACGTTCTTCAAACGCTTCTTGAACTCTGCCAGGCTTGGTGCTGAGACCACTTCCCTGGGCAGCCCAGTCTGGTGTCCAGCCACCCTCTGAGTATGATATGATAATGATTCTTTTCAATATTTCCATTTACGTTTGCAGTTACCCAGTTTCTTCACAGTATTGATGTCTGTCTGAATATTGTAAATGATAGGACTGTGGTTTTGTGATAAGACATAGGCATTTTGACAGATGTGCAGATATTTTTGTAAGCAATATGACCTTCCATGCCTAAACTAGATTTTTAAATGGCATAAATATTGTTTGTAGCTGTTATGCACATTGCCATGCGATACCTGCCTATTTTCCAGATCAGTGAAAACAGAAGTTGCCTAGAAATAGAAACATGTAGTAAATGATTCTACCACAGAACACTTCTGCTTTTTTTCTGTTTTCCCCATGTGAAATGCACGCATGCCAAGGCCATTAGTATTGTTGCAGGTTCAGACACTTAAAAGGTCGAAAATGCCAAATTATAGTGCGATCTTTAACTATTTCAGGAGTTCCAAAGCTGCACCTTGCCATTTTCTCTGCTCTGAAATCTTCCCTCTGACTCTCCATTAAGGGTGCAGGCTGAGGGCTGAATGAATGGCCAGAGGCCCAGCAGACTCCTGGGCTCATGTGCTTCTCTCCCCTGGAAAAAAATGGCAGCAGGAAGTAGGTGGTGGCAGCTGCTGGTGAAAGAGTTAATTTGTCCTTCAGTACTCTCCCTCTGGCTCAGGTTAGAGTATCTCAAGTAAAACAGGGTTACCTGAAAGCAAAGTGCATCTCTTCCTTTTGCACTGGAAGCAATTTTCTTGCAGATCTGCAGGAGGTGGTAGCACACTGCTGCCAGAGTGGTATCTTTAGAACTTGCAGATGATGGTCCTCAGTTAAGTAATTGAAGGCTGTTAACAAATTAAAGGATGTACACATTATACTGGCTGTCCCTTTGTTTCTACAGTCCATGGTTTGTTGGGCAAGGTTTTTAGTATGGTAAATCCAGTTGCTCTTCTTTGAAGTAGCAGAAGATTCTTTGTTGTTCAGTCTCTGTCCGTCAAGCAGTTTGGTGTGAGTGACCAGCACACACCATAAAACCTTGTCCAGCTGACTGGAAATTTTGGTTTGGTCTGGGTTTTTGGATTGGTTGTGTGCCAAACAGGCCATATAGTTGTGGAAAGAACTGTATTTTTGTGTATTCATCCTTTTTTAATAAAGAACTGAGTCTTCAGGGGAGCTTGATACACTTCTATTTGAATATGTCATACAATCAGGCATGGAACATTTAATGCATTTAGAGTGTTTTCATTTTCACTGGAAATTGAACTGATTTCAAACCCGTTGTTACCGAAGATGTTTATTTTTCCTCTTTGGTGAGTAGGTCAGTCATTAACAGAGAATGATAGGGGGTTTGTTTGTTTTTCCCTGATGTATAGAGAGCTTTCCAGGAACATGTGAAGAACTGGATTGGATGTCTTTCAAGAAAATACATATATTGAAAACAGATTTCTTTACATGTGACTGCTTTCTTTGGGATAGCTAAAGTTTAAACACTTTGCCCATGTGTCATATTTCTAATGTACTTACCATCATACACTGTATGGTTGCTGGGTCAGGCTCAGCTACTGGAAGAATGTTTATGTCTTGCCAAGTAATTTTCCAACAGAAACTACTGGGTATCAGTCAAGGTTTCACTGTATAGGGAAGCTATTCTTAGGAAAAACTTCTTTTTTTTTTCTTGTAAGAAGGGAAAACAATGGGTGTCCCAAGATGTTATCTGAGACATTCTGGCTCAATTCAGGACAAAAGAGGCTGAACTTGTCTGTCTTTTCCCTTTATACTCCTGTCCCCTTCACCAAAGAAGTAAAGATGTTCTTGAAGTTTTCAAATGAATGAAAATAATTGAGAAATGGATAACAACAAAGGAGCACTTTGCGGATGAAAAAAACGCATGATAAATTTACTGTTTCTATTATTAAGAAAGGAGCTTCTGGCAATTAAAGCAGCAGAATTTCTATGATTTCAGGTTATGGGTATCTAGATAAGACTAGACATTATTTTTTTTCCTTTTTCCAGGTATCTTAGTAACATGAAATAATTACGCTTGGTGCAACTGCACCAAAACCAAACGTGCCTGCACCAAAACAGTTACATGAATACGCTGCATTTTGGTTTTTGCTGTGTTTTTTTCCTTGATATTTCTATTTGTGTAACAGAATACCATCCAGTCTCTACTCTAGGTAGAGAAGGTAGGAAGAAGCTGTAAATGTTTGCATGCTTGCAATTAGTAACAAGTCTTAAGAACTTTTCCCCTGAAATTTTTTGTTTTATTTTAAGTATTTGTTGTTTCAGAAATGACCATCTGATTTCTAAGTTCTAAAATTTTTTTGGCCATATATAAATGTTTATTTTGAATATTTATTTCTAGTACATTTACTTATGTTTCATATTAAAACTTGAGTCAGGCTTTTTTTTTGCTATTTAGAGACACTTTGATTTTTTTTTAATTTGCTTGTGTATATATACATTATTTCATAACTTACTATAAGCAAAATATAAATATCTGCTGTATGGTAGATAAGGTCTACCAGCAATAGACAGGATATTTCTGGTAGATTATTCTTTGTGAGCAGGGTGTTCCAGTTGGAATAGAAGATAGATCAAATGGGTCATAGTTATCTAAGTTTATGACTATACCCAAACTAATAATTATATACTGAATAGAAATATTATTAAAGGGTTTAGTTTGACTATATTTTTTCTTTCTTGGCTTTTCTGAAGAAGAATTGCATCTCTCAAAGAATTATAAAAACACAGATGTTTGATGTAACTTACTCTCTATAACAATTTATTGTAATGCTTGATGGGGGTGGGGAGGAAAGATTGCTCCAAAACAGAGATTTCTGGTGCAAGAGCAGTCAGATCTTTATTAAAGGCTACAAGCAAGTTCCTCCTTTGCCGCAAAATTGACACAACCTTTGTTTAAAAAAAAAATAAATTATTTGCTATATTTTTTAAAGGGAGTAACAAAGGGAGTAACAACCTTAATTGCATCAAACTTGAACCACGTTAGGAAATTCTCTAGTTATAATCTATCTTGGAGAGAATACTGCATTATTCTCAGGTTGATGTCAGGTGCCAATAATGAAGTCAACCCTGTGTGCAGATGCCACAGAGATGACTGTCTTGAAAAAGCCTCTACTGGCAGTCCTTTCAGCCTAGAAACTTGTATCAGGTGAGGAATTCTTGATGGCAAGGAGTTTCTTCAGCTGTTTAGCGGGGAGAAGGAAAAAGGAGATGGCAGAGGAGAATCCATGTTCCTTATGCATACTGAGTACTATTGCTAGTTCCGCCCGTGAGAGTTGGAGCATCTTAACTGAAGAATCCATCCAAATAAGCTACTAGAACATTACTGTGGGGTGGCTAGTGCTGAATGCAGTACCAGAAGAGCTCTTGTTTTTATAGATCAAAGAGATTTCTCAATTTAGTTTATGGTGGGAAGGAAAAATAAGCGAAGTATTAGTTGGCAAATTAGTCTGCTGTTTAAAAAGGGATTCTGCTAATCTGAGAGAATACGCATAGAAAATTTTTGTTTTCATTTAAGTTAAGGGAAATCAGCATTTTTCCTTCTGCGTGTAAAGCTGCGAGAAGCTGGGACCATTGTCAATTTGTGGACTCAGGAATAACCTGGGTCACTGGATATTGTGTTTTCTTTCAGTGTAGTGACTACATACTATCAAGAAGTTTTTACCCAAAGCATTGACCAAAGCAATTAAAACACTGCTTTCCATGTAAACAGGCTTAGGTTTGAAAACTTGCATCCTAAAGTCTTCTACTTGAATATTTCAGTCAATTTTGTTTCACGTTGCTCTACCTTGTTAGTAGTTTCCCTCTGTGAAGCATCCTGACATCTTTGCAATTTCTGTGTTCCAGACACCCTGTAGCCTTTCATTTGCAATACAAGTAGGCAGTCAGTGCTATATAACATGGTAAAGTTAGGTTTCACAAATTTTCAACCAGTTGTTAGTTCCTAGGGAGTGGTGTGATACACAGTTCTCTAGTTGGTTTAAATAGACACACCATTTGAGGGCAATCCTAACAAGCACTAATTTGACTGGAAGAATGACTGAGAGGGTGAATTTGCAAAGTCAGCAAAAACACAAGTCTTCAAGACTGTAAGATTTTAATGAAACCAAGACTTGTATTTTAATGAGGTGTAAAAAGGAGGCAATACTTTTGTCCTTTTACGCATTGAACTTGTGCGGAGTTCTCATAGAACATTTTTATCCTCCTGAGAATGTGAGTAATGTAAAATCTCCAGTAAGTAGTGGTCTTCAGCTTGGCATCTTTGCACAGTGTAAGAAATGGTCTTTTTGAATTTCCACGAATTACAAATCACAATTTATAATAGTGATCACTGTAATAAATTTTCCTCTAGTATTTAATGTCATAATTCCTCTTTGAAAATTAGATAAATGAGTGGCGGTTTCTTCTTGATGTTGAAATGCACCCTTGCTTAATGGTTTTTACTGTGTGTTTTGAAGCCTTAGTTCTTAACTATTCAGAGATTGTTTCATCGTTTAACAGAAATATATAACCTTTATAACCGTGAGCCTTTAAAAGCATAGTTCGTTGTTTCCTCTAAGTCTTTTTGGTTTCCAAGCAATGAAGTTCTGTCTGGACTCTCAAAATGCTGTTTTGAATAATGGTTGAATGTAATATGACCCAATGAACTGGTTTTATATCTATTTCTCTAGTGATAAAATTGACAATCAATAGAGCAATCACTATTTCGTCATAATCTCTGTCATGAAGTTTGGACTAGACCAGAAATTATTCTCTCCCATTAAACAAACCTTTGCTGCATTGTTACGTGAAAACTTGTAATAGTTTCATCATTTCTGGCATTGTTTCACTGGTAGTTTAAGTTTGACCATTGGATTTTCAAAGTCTTCATATGTCTCAGTTTGTCCTGGTGTGGTCTTGGTTACAGCAGATATCGGGTTGACGAAGAGCTGTTGAAATAAGTGTGTAAAGTGTTGTAATAAGTGAAATGTAAATATGGGGTTTAATGCTTTTTTAAAGTAAGATAATCAAAGGAGTGTAACTTAGGATATAATTACATATCCACAAGGTACTAAAATAGTTATAGTACTAGAAAAGCTTGGAATAACTAATACCTAATTCAGAAAAATTTCAAAAATTCTAATTACTCAGCATATTTAATTATCTCTCTTTGTCACCTGTTTTCTAATATGTATATAGTTTCTGAATTTTGGACACTGATTATATATATATGTTCCTCAGGGAGAATGCAGCTTTTATTAGTAATTTTCTGTGTTTATGTATTATTGTGTATGCTGTTGTGGAACAAGGCTGTGACAGTTACTCTTGTAATACATCCCAAATTAACTTGGACTGTAGTTCTTTCTTGTGCAGCACTGTTTAGACTTTATTGTTAGAACATGTAATTTGGCAGAGGACAACTTGAAAAATAATAAAGCAAATTAATGTTTTGAAACTTCAAGAATTATGCAGGTTTTCCATTAAACAAGTATTTTAATATCACTGCCTCCAAAAATAAATATTTTAAAGCATTTAGAACTAAGTCTTAAATTGTGTGAAAGTTCGAATTAATTTATCAATGAATCTCTGAAAGTTTTACAGAAGTCTATATGTATTACAGGGTCCACAAGAACATAATGTTCCATAAGCTTAAAAAATGCCTACTTTTTTGTTTCATAAATACTAAGCAGTAGAAACTGTCTGTGAGACCAACTTCTGTGGTAGGAAATCAAAGGAGCTTTTTGATGATAAATTTTCCTATTCATGCATAATTTTCCAAGTAAGCTTATGCATAAGAACTGTGTAATTCCACAACCGGAGTTACACATGTAGTTGCTGTTATTTTTACAAAGCTTTCCTCTACTTTGTTTTTGAGTAAATAATGTAGGTGAGCTCAATTCAGTTTGAGCTGTACACCTGCGAAGTTCTTAGAAACTGTAGTACTGATGAGATGAGATAGCAGGATTGTTTTCCCTACAGATATATTTTTATCTCTTGCCCCTTTTGTCTCCAGACACCTTTCTTCTAAGCACCTGAACAATTCCAGCTGTGTCGTTGTGCCATCAGGCACTTCTGTGCCTGACCCATAAGCCATGACCCCACGAGGCAGTCCCACAGCTGGTGTCCATACTTTGGTACTTTAAAAGGTATATAGGTTGCATAAGTAGCTAAGGGAACAGCTAGAATACAAGAGAAGTAGAGTTTTGACATCAACTTGCTGCTTATAAATCATCCAGAGGTAATGCACAGAAATGGAAGAAGCACAAGGAAAATGGAAGTGGTTATCTAGGCAGAGCACGGAGAGGTCAGGGTGATTTGTGGGATTTTCAGAACGAGTCTTCAGGCTTGGGAGAAATTGAAGAAAAAGAACCCTAGAATTACAACAATAACATGAAAAGCGTGTCTGGAGTTTGTCTTAGAAGAGACTGAAAGGCACTTTTCCATTCATCCAATCAAGCTAAATCCATGTCAAATGTGGTAAAAACATGTGAGATGCAGAACATCTTAGAGGTATTAGAGAAGGGTTAAAGCAGGACAAGATAACGCCACAGTCACTGTGTCGGCCAGGATTAGCTGACGGACAAACACAGTGGTTTATGGCTGGTGTGAGCATTCGTGTAGAGAGAACTTCATGGGTGCACCATCACCACTGGAATCCCAGAGGTATTAACTAGGGATTGATTCTGGCAGTCTGACAAGATTTCTAGACTGAGAAGCAGAAGTCTAGAAGAAACTTACCTAATCTTCCTGCCTATAAAATCATAAATAAAGAGGAATATCAAACGTACCAGAATAAATCAAAGGGTATAAGGGAATATAAGAAGGGTGGAGATAGCAGTACTGATAAATGCATGGCAAATAGTCAGGTATTAACATGGACTAATGTTTTTAAATAGGGTGTGGTTGGTGGAAAACAGCTGGATGCCTGGTTAGCAGTGGGACAAGACAGGAAAACAAAATAAACAAGCTGTGATGATTAACACTGTGAAACAAGCTTTTGCACAGATGAAGGAAATCTGGTGGAACAATTGTGACTGGAAAACTAAAACTGGAAATGCTCTTGTTGGAAAAGATAGGTAAAGGAAAAAATGGTGCAGTCACATTGTGTGTTACTGATAGAAAACCTGGGAAGAAGTGAGATGAAATTGTATGGATAAAATGGAGATATTTTATTGGGGCCAGCAATGTTAAATTTGGATATCAGTAGTTGTATCTTCAGAGTTTTTGAGGTGGGAGATCCAGATGGAATTACGTAGTTGCTGCACATACAAGGTGTTATGCTGTTTCCAATAAGTTTTTGACAAGTAACGAATATCCTACTGTTTTCAGAAGAAAGGAATTTGGAGCTTTTTTGTTTGGTTGGGGGCGGGATTTTTTTCTCTAAATAAGCTTGGATCAGGAGATCCTTCAGGTGAAATGGATGGGAGAAAAATGTTTGCATATAGTTAGCATTACATAGTAAGGAGCATTTTTTAAAGCAAGTAAACTGTTTCATATGGAATAAAGAGGCTAAGAATAGAAAGAAGCATGTGAAGGTTTGCTCTTTACCTTAGATGCCAAATACTGTGTGAAGATTAAATTTTAACAAAAGGAACAAATTTTTGTGGGAGGGATTTCAGACCAGTTGGATGAATAACAAATTTAAAAGCTGTACTGTAAGTAGGTTGAGAAATCAAACAACATAGTGTTGTGGAAAAATGACAACTCAGAAACTGTAAGGGTGTAATAATATTTCCAGAGATTAGGCACAGAGATAAGGTCTGGCTAAAAAGAAAAAAAAGTTCTAACTCAGCCATTGACAGTAAGGGTGGGAAAACATGTGGAGTGGATAAAGAGATGGAAATTTTGTCAGGCTCGAAGATCAAAGCTGATATTTTATCATGAGAACCTTAGTGATGTTACACATATGTTGAACATAGAAGCAAAGCAAGAATATACAATGAGAATGAGCATAGGAAAATGATGTCCAAGGTGAGAAAAGTCCTTTACAAGCTTCATGTACTCAAGTCATGGATAATTACCAGCTGAGATTGATTAGGAAAGTTGATTAGACTGAGGTTGGTAAGTAAAGTAATAGCAGCTCTACTGTGACCATTTCAAATTAACATGGTAGGCTTATCCCAAACAGGCTACCTATTGTACTACTTAATCTTAGAGCAGAGATTGGAGTGTGAAGTGGGGAGAACAAATTGTAGTTTCTAGAGCTGTCTTTTCCTGCTTTCGTGATGCAATAGTGTAGTCTTTACTCATGATATACAATTCCATCAAAACTATCTGGTTCTGTTGTTTCCAGACTGGATTAATCTGTCTTTGTACTGTGTTTTTGGACTTTAGAACTAATTGCTGTGACAGCTCAAGCCTTGGGAAAAGGGTGTGGTACCCTTTGTGGTGGGAGAGTAACCTGTTAACGTTTTTAAATGTTGCCTATGGAAGAACTCATACCGTTTAGAGTTGGGAATTTTAATTGGTTTCTGCTCTATTTCTATTTAACAACTTCCAAGGCAGGAATTTGAGTCTCAAACTAAAGCACAAAATCTTAATCTGACTATGTTGCAAGTATTTTGTATTTACATAGGTTTATTATTAAAGCATATTTATGTTGAAGACTATTCATGGAAAAGAATGCTCACTTGATAGTCCTCGCTCTTGATTTTGTTAATTTATTGTTCTATGATGTCATATCTATTAGATATTAGCTGTGCAATAATGTTAGGATTCTCATTTTCTTGCTGTTATACAACCCAAATTTTATTTCTTCAAGCATTATTCAGAAACATAGAATTCAAAATTTGAGCAACTTATTTTCTATACTTCAGTAGTAGTCAGAACTATCAGAGCTTATTTTTTCAATGTCTTAAAGAGTGCATTAACCATGGGTTTTTAGGACTTCTAAGTTCATTGCCATTTACTCTTCTTGAGGAGTCTGTAATATTCCTAAGTTCCACCTACATTTTTGTGAGAACTCTGAAGAGAGTATAGTATTGGTTTTGGGAAGGGGGAGAATTCTACTTTTGAACAACCATGTTTTCGTCTAATATGTCACTGACATTAGGCTTTTCTGCTTGTGAAGTGTAGAAAAGATATGGCCACACATTTTAAAATAAAATATGTTCTTTTGAAAAAATATTTTTCTTTGTATTTCAGTTTTTCTCTTGGAACAATAAAAATTTAAAAAGGGAGGGGCAAAAAGCTAAAAAAAAAAGAAAAAAACTATTTTGATTCACTTAAAACATTTCTTGCCTTTCATCTCCTGTTCTCCTGAAAAAAATTGTTTTGCAGAACATATGTAGGATTTTCCTGCTTTTCTAAGGATTAGAGCAATTATTAAGTTTTTCAACTGTATTTTGCTATTTTGTCTGGTTGCATAGAATGAATACCCAAGAAATTGAACAATTTTTTTGTTTAACTTTTGTTGCAACACAGTATAGAAAAATGTGCTTCTGCATTTCATTAGAACATTTCAGCAGAACTAAAACAGTGAATTATAATTTATTCTATAGTTTGTATTCAAGTAAATGCTAAAATTAAATAATATTACTTTAAAAGTTTTATTTTAATCTGACCCTTTTGGATTGCCTGAAACTGTGTAAAGGAATGCAATTTTATTAGTCTATCATTTTCCTTACTATGAATACACCTCAGCCATTTGCTTGGCATAGGTTTCTGGATAATCTGTAGGAATAGGCCTCTGGGGATAATTTTATGAAAAAGAATGTGAATAAGATGAAATATGTGAAATATTAGTATTTGAAATTAGGAGGTTAAGCATCAAGTTAGAGCCTGAATTATTGCTGCATGTTGTGATTTCTTTTCTTATTAAAAGAATGAAGCCACTTAGTAAATCCCATTAACATCAATAGCAGTTACAAGATGCTTAGCACTTTGAATCACAAAATTGATTCCATGCAGCTGGCAGTTGCATTAGTAATATAGATTGGGTAGCCAACAGATGAGTTTTATCCATTTTGTCCTTTTCCTTGGGAATCTTTACATTCATTTTCAGAAAGCTGAGAAAATTTTGACCTGTGTAGTGCCTTGTGTGTCTTTCACTGACTTATAAGTGAGACTTCAATAGGTGAATCATGTGAAAATATGTAATTTAATATTCCCTTATTTATACTCTGGCCTTATATTTGCTACTTAATGGTGACTGACATTTGAAGAGAATTTCTCCCTTATCTTAAAATTTCTAGCCACCTTTCTGACTATAGCCTCCTTTAATTGTATTTTTCTTGCTATTGAATTTTTGTTTAAATGACTTCGTAGTGGATTTTCAGAGAAAGAATTAATGGTGCAGTTTTTCTCTGTGAAAGTTACCATTCTTTTTCAAAGGGCTTTAGAAGAAAACATTTCAACAATCCAACCCTCCACCAAAAGAAAAAAAAAAATAGCCTGAATTGAATTGTGTGCCAAGTCACAATAATTTATTCTGTATTGGAACTGTTTCCAAAACCATGGTCCACTATAATATGTTTGTCTTTCTCTTTTTAATAAGAAATGTCATGCCTAAAGCACATCAATTCTGTCTTAAGGGAAAACTAGCTAAAGGATTGAAATGCATTAGGCTGAGTCACTTTAATGGTTGATTCAGTTTGACTCTGCAAGTATTTGCTTGGGATTGTAAATGTGATTCTTATTCCTGGTATTGATTATAATTGATTATAACTTCTCCATTATGTCAAAAATGACTGACATTCTGAATGCTTTTAATTTATGGGGTGTTTAGGTTCATTAAGTCTACGTAAATACTAAATCAGGATATACTTTGCATTTACAGGCACTTGCAGACCAGTTTGAAAATACAAATACATCGGTATCCGAACGCATGAAGATTTTCTACTGTTGTCAGGTGCCTCCACATTGGGCCATACAGGTGTGTAACAATCCCATTTCAATCTTTACTTAAAAGTCTGTGGTGGTTAATTTTGAGATTGCATCACTCCAAAGTCAAGTGAGTGGGATGTGACCTTGAGTTGAAACACTGTAGAAACAAAGATATAACATAACATACACCAGGTTTTTCTGGAGAGAAGTCAAGTTCTACAGTGCTTTGCTTTCAGATGTCTTGTTCTGTCATGCACAGGAGTAATTGCTTGTTAAGTGCAATTCTTCTCTACTTTTCTTTTACCTCCAGTACAAAGCAGACTAAAACTTGCAAGCTTCAATCATATTTCCTGTTAAAATAAAATTGCCACTGTCTCACTCCTTATTCTGGTTTACTTATGCTACTGTTACTTGTGTCTTTCTTGTCTTTAAAAGTTTTTGGAAAGCCAATCATGTTGAAATCAACCAAACTGGGAGTCATTAGTGCACTGAAGAACTCCTTGAGCTGAGAAAGCTTTTCTTTTGAGACAGTGCCCTCTTTTACTAGTACTGACAGGGTTTTTTTATACCCATAACTACCACAGTTTATCTTGATTTTCTAGAATACAAATCTACACACTAAAGTCTTATCTGATGATGCTGTATTTAACAAATTCAAGAAAATTGTTTACATTGCATACCTCCAAAGGTATTCATGTTGGTTTACTTTTAATGGTGTTTTATTCCTTTTTGATTTCTAATCTCAATGCATGTTGTTTTAACCAATCATATCTTCTCCAAGCATTCTCAAGTTTTTCTACATAACCTTTCAACAGGCACTTGCAATATAACTATCAAATGTGGTTCTCATTTCCAGTTGTCAGAGTGGCATTTTCAATCCAAGCCAGTTTTCTAAGCCAAAGACAGAAATGCTAAAATAAGGATTTATAATGAAAGATGACTGCAATCTTCTAGTCATAGTAATGAAGACACATTGCATATATATATATTTTACCAAATATAACTGAGCAAATTTAATCAAACATTTAATGAGATTTAGTTTTAGACAATGGCAAATGTTTTTTTCATAAGTGATTAAAATCAAGCTAACAAAGAGGTTTTCAGAGTTTGTTACATGTTTATATCAAAGAGTTGTAGCCAGATGTTAATTTTTTTTTACTACTAGTCTATTCCCCTCTTGTAACTCATTGGATTTGTAACAGATACTAAACCCAAACCAGTAAAGATAGATTCATGCCATCTGTGGAGAATTTCAGGGAGTCCATTCAAGATCACCAAGTCCACTGCAGAGGTTAACTGTATGGAGTCTTATAGCATAAGTAGCTGTCCTTACACAGAATGCTCCCATTTATTTTTGCAAACCTGATTGTCTATCTGCCACATATAGTAAATAAGTTACCCTTTCTTCAAAGGTGAAAACCTATTTGCAATTTTAATCTTCTCTTAAAAAATAAAGACCAAAGACAACTTTTCAAAGTCAAGAAAACATGCCGTGTTTGTTTTTGAATTGAAAACATTGCTCATTTATTTTCATTAGTACACTGAAATAATAGCTGAATTCGAAATAACAAAGAGGCTGACTGAACTGAGAGGAAAACTCAACTAGGGAGTTGAACCTAAACTCAAATCCAATATTGATTTGGATAAAAACTACTACCCTTAGGCAGTGGCTGTTTGGGACAGTAATTTCTCACAAGTACTGAACAGAATTGTGTCAGAGCCTTTCTCTCCGTCATTGTTTCTCCACAGGTACAGATTACTGTGAGTAAGCATTTCTAGAAGGGCCTTTAATTCCCTGCTTCAGCCTCCGTTTCCCACTCGGAGTTCCCAATATCCTGCTGCAACTCTTCTCCAGCCATATGGGCCTCATTTAAGGGCTGGAAGTTCATCTCTGTCAATTCATTCTTGCCATGTCCATTTCTATTTTTGTATTATATTGTTAAATTGTTCAAAGCACAACAATTGTTATTCAGTTGGTGGGGGTTTTTTGAGGTATATACACTGTTTGAGGTTCCAATCTGAAGTTTCAGGAGAAAAATTCTGCATTTTCTCTTTGCTTCTTGTTGATATCAGAAATGTCTCTAACATCTTTTTAAGTTGTAGACATTTTTTGCTTAGCTACTTTCAATTACCTGGAATTTCTTTTCTTTCCAGCGTCAGCTTGCAAACTTGCTCTTTGAGCTGGGATGTACCAGCTCTGCCTTGCAAATATTTGAGGAGCTGGAAATGTGGGAAGATGCAGTAATCTGCTATGAAAGAGCAGGACAACATGGAAAGGTAAGAAAAATGTTTTATATAGCTGAGATCGCATCTTGAAATAGCATCTGAAGGGGGAAGGACTGTCTGGCTTTGGCTGGCAAATCACTAATGACACTCACTTCTACACTTCTTCCTGTCATCACAGGAAAGTCTGCTTAGGAAAAATGGACACATGGCATAAGAGCTTGTCATAACCTGTGAATGCTAAAAAAATTGACTTGGAGTAACAGCCACATGAAATAAAAGTTGGTAAATAAGAAGCAACTTGAGATGCAAGATTGTGATAGTGATACTTGAAAATATTCAAGGGTAATTAACTACTATGGATAGACAGCAAGGTGTACTCTGGGTATTTCAAGAAAGTATAGCAGTCATTCATGATGAAGTCCTGAAACTTTGTCTGGAGGGGATATTAATTTTCTTTCCCATTTGATCTCAAACTATTAGCTGTGGTTTTTAAAAACACTTTAAATAGAGTAACATCAGTGTTTGATGTATTTAATTACTTAATGTTAACATATCCAAATTACAGAATCAAACACTTGAGACAAGAAGTGGTGTAAGATTAAAAGGCTTTACTTGTTAAGTCTGTGTTGATGTTTTCCTGAACTTCTCCAACATTTCTTTAGCACTGCTACCACTGTGCGTGATCATCTCCAAAGAATTAAAAGCTATCACTGAACTCTGTGTATCAGTGTTTAAACTGTTTAAAATGGCTGGTAACAGGCTATATTAGCCTTCCTATTGTTGATTATTTTGCTTTTACTATTAGAGCAATGGTAGGAAGACTTTAGAAAATCATACCTGGAAGCCATGCCTACTAGTATGTAACTTTAGCTGTGTTCTCTTCCTGATGCAAACTCTCACACAGGCTGTAACAGGAACTTATGCTATCAAGCAGTGTTTTCAGAATTTATGTAGATTTCAGAAATATTCAGTTTCAGACAAAAATAGGGTTTTTCTTTTCTTTCCTTCCTTTCCCTTTGTTTGGTATATGGTAGCATTAGTCTTTACAACACCACAAACACAAAGACTATGCTCTAACAATTTTAGCCTAATGAATAGAGATATGTAATTTCAACTGATAGAAAAAAAGCAGAATGTCTCATATGTACATGTTTTTTTCTAATTGTCATGCACCAAGGCCTAGATTTTGTTCATTATAAACTGACAAATATGTCTTGCTGGCAACTTCTGTGCCACATTATGCATGCCTTGGGGATAGTATGCTAATATCTCAATCTTCTCAGTACAGTGGAGAAATAGAGGTCAGTATTTTCCATTTCCTGGAAATGCATTCTGTCCTAGTTACATTAACAAACTGCCCTTAGGGAGTTATGAAAATGGCACTCGGAGAATAGGACAGGATATCTGACACAGGAAACTGCTTAGAAATGCTTTCAGAATGAGGGATTGTGCTGTACTTTGAAAACCAGAAAATGCTGTGTAAGTATGAAATAACTAGTGCTGGAAAAAGCTAGCTTTCGACCAAAAAAGACAGAAAATTAGAAACATGTAGCTATGCACCAAGGGGAATGAATATTTCTGCTCTTTATTGTAAAGTGTTTAGAGTGTGAACTGCTTATATTTATCAAAAGTGTTTAGATGTTTTAAAACATAGTAGTTGTTCTTGTAGAAACACACAAAAATCTACTAGAATAGTATGTTGGCCACTCAATGTTCATGTCATTAATAAGCTTAGCATATATTTGTGCAAAAGAACAAACTCTATTTAATAAACTTCTGTGTGTTTTTCAGTCACAAATGCTTTTATATAGAAAACCTGAATTTAAATACTGGAAAAGCTAAGAAAACTGCTAAATATCAGCAGTACCAATGTGTTTGATGAGTACTTACACATCAAAGTAATATGTTTCAAAGTTTCCTCCTACTTTGGAATTATCCACTCATAAAGAAACAGAGCATGTAGATAAGGCCATGTGAAGCTCCACATTATGCTGTTAGAAAATACATAATTCATTTGATTATAACGGGGCCATGAAGCAGTACAAATTTTGTAGAGTAAGATGTTACTAACATTTGGCAAACCAAAAAACCTTTTTCGAGGTTTTGTTACTGTTAGTAGTTATGGCTGTATGTTCATTTGTTTTATAACCTGAGCAAAATTAGTAGAAACTAATATTATGACATGAGTCAACAGAAGAGTAATAGAGTGCCAAGCAATGAGCAAAATGGCACGGATCAATGAGAAAAAAGTATTATAAAACCTGAATGCGCAGTATATTGGTAGTTGCTGTGGCTTTCTCACTGAAGTATTTTACTCAGTGTATTCCTTTAACAGATTTGTTGCAAAAGGAGACATCTCCACGTGTGTAGTGAGAACTGATGTTGAAAAGTTTCCCTCTCCTTTCTTTTAACTGTGAGAGGGACCCAGAGATCTCAAGGGTTTTATTAACTTCAGATGACTTTATCTGGTTAAGGTATAAGAGGTTTCTTCCACCTAAAAAATGGTACTATTTCCCCGCTAAAAGAAAAAGAAAGGGTGAACCAGAAATGTGACTTTTCCGTTCTTCCACTTGAAGTGAGGCCTTTCTCCTAGCTGCTGACCTTTGATAGATTAATGAGATCTGCCATTTGGCATCAGATGGATATTCCATCTTACAACAGCCTGTTTTCAGCCCTATCTCTGTTCCATCATCTCATCAGAGTATACAGCATGATACAGAGTCTGGTTTTAGACCAACATACCCCAGCAATCCACCTTCTACAGGGTTGTTTCTGTGTCATGGCATGACACAGATACCTCAAAACATTTGAGAGGAAACATGATTACGGCAAGATCTCAAAAGCCCACGTTTAAATGCAGGTATGGCTTCCCAGATGTGAAGCAGTACTATACTGGTTAGTGCATGAACTCGTTCAAGAACTTGATTAATTTCCGCTGTATATAGTGACAGTCGTAGAAGGCAGATAAGCACTCCTAGATGTGGTTACAAAGCTAAGAAAGAGGAGTAAATGTCTCAACCAAAGTCTTGCATGAAATTACAGGCAAGATGAAATGAAAACCAAAGAGTTTTCCTTTTCTCTCACTGCCTTTTTCCATGCTCATCTGTTCTGCTTCTTCATGCTACTTCCCTGTTAGCCAAGCAAATTATGTGCAAGTAGAAAAATGAAGATCTTTTAGGAAATGCTTTGAATTAGCAAAATAATGGATTGTAAAATAATAGAACTTGTAGGTCAGTGAACATGTTAATAGGGTCTTTTAAGAAATACATAAAATAAAAGCATGGGAACGCATGGATGGGATGGCAAGTGGAAGTTTAGGGTTGGGAAGCCAGATACAGGAGGAATCTCAAACTTGGTTCCCAGGTGTCTGTGTAGTGAGTAATTAAAAGACACCACGTTTTGTTTAAACCAGACTGCTCTTTAGTGATTGGAGTTTTTTGTGAAGTGTTGCCTGTTTAATTCCCATACCACCCATAGTAGTCCAGAAGGCAAGATAAGAGCCTAGATCATTCTTGTGTTTAAATCAACTGACTTTTGAGGTGAGTATTGAATTCCATCCACTCTGGTGCAAACTGTGCTGTGAAAAGGAGTGTTGTTCTAAATGCACCTGATTCAGTCATATGAGGTTCATACAGCTTCTTTTTTTTTTTTTAATTTATGTTTTAATTTATAATTTTCATAGCAAATCTTATTAAGTTCAGATAAAACTTTTAGTTATAAAACATGCAGATTAATAATTAATATCCATTTAATGGATAAGAATAAATCTCTAGTGGCTGTATTTCTTTTATGTATATTATGTGCACTGTGTGGAAAATGTTTCTTGATAATGTTTGTTGTTAAGGAAGAATTTGTTTTTGCAGAAGCAGAGTTCATCAAAGATTAAATGTGATTTTTTGTGAACATTTTACCACAAAGTTAGGAGAAAAGATTTTTCTTTTTTTCCTCCCACAAAATCCTAGGCAAAATGAGAAATCCAGTTTTAAAGTATTATCTGGTTTTGTAGAAGGCAAATATTTTGATAATACAGGGGTTTTCTTTTAGTTTGATCTTTGTACTGGCCTTTAAAGATTTAAGTAATAAAAATGCTTGCAACATGCCAGAGAGGTGATCAGATAGCTAATCAGATGAAGAAAAAGTCAGACTTCTGCTTATTTAATTCTCTGTTTTATCTGTGTGCTGAAATATTTATGTTGGCAATGAATTCTTGTAAGCTTAGACCAGAACATGATGTTTTTATGCTCTTAAATGTGAAATGACCATTAGTGAATGGTAGTCTTCCTCATCTAGGCATTGCCACAGGATAGCAATCTGAGCTTGGGAGTGCCCTGCAGAGGAAGTGGTGAAGAAGCAGCTTGTGATGCACTTTTCACCTCATATCTCCCTTACACAACTACATCTCAATCTTCTTTCTGTATCTGAACAGGAGGAAAAAAAAAAAAAGCTTGTCTTTTGGTGTCTAATGTGATTACTGCAAAAATGAAGCACTCAGCTCTCTCTGGTCTAGAAGAGAAAAATCTTCTTCAATGTCTGTTATTAATATGTTGTAGCAACTAATGGAGGCAGTTAAGAGGATGTAAACTGCACTTTAACCAAACCCCTGTATGCCAGGCTGGATGGGGCTTTGATTAACTTGTTCGCATGGAAGGTGTCCCTGTTCATGGCAAGGGGGCTGGAACTAGATAATATTCAAATTCCCTTCCAAACTAAACCATTCTATGATTCTGTAAGTACGATCTTCTAGTTAGGCATGATTTTTCTAGTGCTTTGGCTGGACTAATTCTAAATGTTAAATAATAGTTTCTTTGGCTTTTTTAGGGAACTATTCCATAGGCACTCAAAAACACTTGCCATCAAGTTATTTTCCTAGTATTTAGCCACCAGTTTTCTTCTTAGTGGGATTCTATTTTTGCTAATTTTAAGATTCTTTTAGAAATAGAAACCGTTCTTCACACTTGTGCACTTCAAATATTTGTAGACTTTACTGTTACTTTACAAAAATAATAGTAAGAATGAAATGCTAAAATTGCTGTGCATTTTAAAACAAGGTAAAACAGCCATTTTTCTAAAGATGATTTTCAGATAGGTTTGATGAGTTTTACTGATTGGAGTAAAAGACTTTGCTTCCCTAAAGATCATCTGAAAGTTGAAGAAAACAATTCTTACACAAGAAAAGCAGTAATAATTTAAATGCAGAGATAGTGCCAGGTTTCCTTTTAGGTAAATGAGCTATGATAGCAGAATGACTAGAGTTACAATGTCAGACTTTAATTTTGGGTCAGGCTGTGTTGGATCTTTCTTGATTTAGGTGGTTCAAGTACATCTTTTCTAAAAGAAAAATTATACTGATCTGAATTGTGTATGTTACATTTTTGCAGTGAGGGACTGAGGTAACAGTTCAGTCTGAACAGCACATCATCTGTCCAGTGTATTCATCTTTTCAAAAAGCCCCAGAAAGCAGACTATCTCGTGGTTAAAAGAGAAACAATAATTTTATTGTTAAAGCAAAGATAGGGGCCCTGAGAAAAATGGCTTTTGAACATTAGTTACAGCCCATAATAAATGTCTGGGAGACACAGCTTGTGTCTTGTTTTCCATAAACTATATTTTTGAATATATTTTATTTCAAACATTTAGATAAATTCATAATTTCTGCATCTTATGTAAAAGCAAAGCATTTCCACAACTGACAGTATGAAAAGTGATGTCTTCAGACATAATAGAATGGAAATCACTATTTTCAGAAAAGAGCAATTAGAAAAAGGGAACGAGAGTCATTGCAAGAGTACTTACTAGGACATGTAAAATATTATAAACTTCTAGGGTTGCAGATACCTTAATGGTGCTGATACTACATTGCTGTGAATTAGGTGTAGGTTTGATGTCCAGGACTGATGTTTATTCTTGGGACAGAATACATACCTAAGGTGTAAAAAAAGAAGTAAGCTGCTTCTTGTTTTTATGGTTTAATTTTCCTTGGTGTGTTAAACCAAAAGCCACCATATTATGTTGGAGTATTTTTTTAAAATCTGTTTGGAACCAGATTCTTTGTAGACTTTATCTTTGTTATCTTTGATGCTGTGTTGGATGAAGATACCGTTTCCTCACTAGCCCTGCTTTATCTTCAGCTGATGATTGCAAGGTGCTAAAGCAGTCTTTGTTCAGGTAGGTAATTAACTGAAAATAAATAGTCTCATTATGTGTTGATTTCTCTTTGCTCTTTAACAGGCGGAAGAAATACTCCGGCGGGAGTTAGAGAAGAAGGAAACACCAGGATTATACTGTTTGCTTGGTGATGTTCTTAAAGACCACCAGTATTACGACAAGGCCTGGGAGCTGTCCAGGCACCGCAGCGCCCGCGCTCAGCGCTCCAAAGGCCTCCTCCACCTCCGCAACCGGGAGTTCAGGGAATGTGTGGAGTGCTTTGAACGTTCAGTACAGATCAACCCTATGCAGGTTGGCAAATTATGCACATATGGCTTTGGTTTTCGTTCACGTGTTCAGTTTTGAATGACAGCACTTTTTAAAAAGACAATTGGGTACAGTTGTCAAAATAACAGTTTATTACTATACTTAGCAAATTTTTTACCATGTGCTTGGAAGCCTGGTAAAAATGGTAGCATGAAATGAAGACCTCCTTTTGCATCCAGGTAAATCTTTGCCTGTAGAGCTCTTTCAAAGAGATTTCAAAGAGATTTCAAAGAGATGAAGCCACTGCAAATTAATAATTACCATCAAATAAATGAGGAACAAGGTATAAAGCAAAACAGTTACAAGAAGAATGCAGATTTTAATGAAAGTATCCCTTTGCCCTGTCTGAGTTTGCCCTGGCTTTGAGTTACAAACTCTGATCTCTGTATTTCACAGAAATGTTTTTTTCAGGTATTCTGGTCTGTCCCGTTCTAGTGTCACTGAGAAGCACTGTGTTACACTTGTGATGACAGTAGCTTCTATTACAGCAATGCATCAAAACGGAAACCACAGTGAAAAGAGTTCTCTTGATGAGGCTGGTTTCTCTTGCTATTCTTTGCAAGCTATTCTGCAGACAACTTTTGTAATCTTTTTTTCACTTTCTCAGCCACTATACCCCATCCCAGGGGGGTTCACCCTGTGGAAGGTCTTGAGAAGTTAAAACAGCTTTGTGGTTGTTTATGTATATATGTTGTGCTTCCATAGCCATTTCTAGGTCCATGCAAAAGCAGAGTATTCCTGCTTCTTACACTGCAAAGAACACTGCTGAAGCTGCTGTTTTAAAGTTCCACATGACTAGCTGGACTTTTGCTTGAGAAAAATTTTAAAGTCCTCCAGCCTTTCAAGTCATCTATCATGAAGCTTTTTATGTATTTCACTGATGTATTTTATTCCAATGAATCAGAGTCCTCTTCTTATTCAAGTGAACTCCAGATAACTTATAAACATCTTTAGAATGGAAAAAAAGACAAAAAAATGCCAGCAAAATATATATTACTCAGGAATTTTATTGAAATCAAGAGGATTTCCCACTAATAAAGGGCTTCAGAAGATGGCCTACAGGGCTCAAAATTGAGAAATATTCTGCTGAAATGCTTTTTTATTTTGTATCCTGTCCAAAGGAAGTTTAGAATGAAAGGAAATCCAAGAAAAATAGGCCAGTCCGTATAGGAAAGTGAACATTTCCTCCTCTTGTTGCTTAGGAAGCTCTTTTTAGGATTCAGTTGAATTGTTTCAAACAAACAGATTGAACAAATAGATAGTGCAGATTGACATAACTGTCTTCTAAGTTCTGTCTATATTCTGTGACTACAGAAATGAATTGTTTCCTATTCCAGGGTGTCTTGTGGGTGAAAAGCAGGGTGGAAATTGATTCTAAATTCAAGGATTTTAACACAAGGAAAATATTAATTAATTAACTTGTTCCCAGAATTGTGAATAATTTATCAGGTAAACAAAGACTCCCTGTTACAAAGAAATTCTTTTTTTTTGGTGGTTATTAGAAACCTTTTTGAAGGAAGAGATTTTTAGACTGGAGCAAGTGATTGCCCAAAATATATAATAGATAAAACCATTCTCTCTCAACTTAGATAAAACCATTCTCTCTTTAATCTTGTGTACTTTTTATTTTTAGTCAGTTGGTCAAATGTAGTTGGGATCTCTGAGGTAGATGTTTACTGTATAAGCCAATCACTCTGTCAGTCTTTGGGGAATCCACAAAGAAATGAAAGCCTTTCAGTTCAAATATACCTGAAACTCGTGTTCATTAGCACTGCTGCTCACAGAATTACTTGTTCTAGTACACGACTAGTGGATGACAGATGCATTTCTCTTGTACTTTCACTATGAGCATCTTGCAAGGCTTGACAGACAAGTCCAGAGATCAAAGAGCTCACACACTCAGTTCTCCAGTGGTGAAAGTCTGCACAAGTTCAGAAGTGAGACTGTGCTGCTGTTACTCATTAGAATTATAAGACATGCAGTGATTGTTTTTCTCTCACCCTTTATAGAAGCACTGTTTAACTCGTACCCTGAGCCATAAAGTTGGAACTAATTTCCAATTTCATGCTTGATCGCTCCTGTCTCTACCCCTGCTTTTCCTGTCCAGAAAGTTACTGACCTAAAAAGAAGATAAAGGGGAGTTAATGAGATAGCAGCCATCTGGGAGTTCTGAACTTCTGGAAACTTGGACAAAAGAGCCTTAAAAAATATGATTGACTAAATGTTTATTTACTATTAATATTGCCCTCTGAAATTTGAGAAACACAGTTTTCTCTTCATGTGTAGTTTCTTCCTTGATTGATGAGTTTACAAATCATGAAAGTGACAGGTTGACAATGCTGAAAAGTAGGTTTTCATGCTTGCCCAGGCCAGAGGTAATTGCCAATTCTGTCTTCACATATTTATCCATCTGCCCAAGGGATGGGCCATCCACTTACACCCTCATAAGCAAAAGGATATCTTTATTATCAAGCTTATTCAGTTCTTTTCTCAGTATCATGAAGATTGCCTACCAGACTGCCTGGTCTGAGAAAGATCAATGTCGTGTGTTTGTATTCTAGGATCTAAGCTTGAAGCAGATTAACTATAAATTTTATAGCAGTTAAGTCAGGAGAAGATATAAGTTGAGTTTCAGAGATAGGAAAATGAGTCCAATGTGGAGAGAACTGTAAGAATGTTTGCTACAGTTTGCAATTAGTCTATAGATTAATCAAAGCTCCTTGCATATGAACCAGCTATGTTATCCTCAACCCCGTAAAATCCCTGATTTGAAAAAAAATTTAAGGTAATTTTTTTTGTGTTTAAATATCATTATGATTTCCTAAGGAGAACCTGAGTTATCAGAGTTAGTTGCTTCAAGAACTAGTACCCAAACCACAAGAGAATATAAACATTAAACAGACACCTCAAGAAGTAATATGTTGTTATGCAATATAGAGTTAATGTAACCTGTTTTTCCATCTTCCTCTTCCCCACTTCTTTCCCTCTCAAAAAAACTTTCCAAGAAAAACTATTTATTCTTTTACCTTGGCATTTAGAATGGAGAAATGGCTGAGTTTATTGCAGTAGGGTAGTACTACCTGGAATGATTGTGCAGCACCTTATAAAATGTCCTGTTTTGTTTTGACTACATGCATTTAAAAAGCGTAATGCTGTCAGAAAATATTCTGTTAATGTACTTAGGGTTTACTAATTTTCTGAATTACAGAACCTTTATAAAAGGTAATACTGGTTAAATTGCAGCTCTTTGAGAATTAACCATGTGGCAAATGAGGAACTTGCTGTTGAAGAGCTATGAACATTTATTTTACTGTAATTCATGCCATTATCTGGTACTATTTAGAGCAGAATAGACTTTTTCAGTTGGAAGGGGCCTGCAATGATCACCTGGTCCAACTGCCTGACCAGTTCAGGGCTGACCAAGTTAAAACACATTGTTAAGGGCATTGTCCACGTGCCTATTAAACACTTGACAGGCTTGGGACGTCAACCACCTCTAGGAAGACTTGTTCCAGCATCTAACCACCCTCTAGGTAAAGAAATGCCTCCTAACATCCAGTCTAAACCTCTCCTGGTGCAGCTTTGTCCCATTCTCACAGATCATACCACTGGACAACAGTTCTGTGTGAGGCAGCAGTGAGCCCTGTGATGCATCAAACACAGCATAACCAGCAAGTCAAAACAGGTGATTATCCTGCTGTCTGCAGTTCTCACCTTGAGCACTGTGTGCAGTTTTGGGCCCACAATTTAAGAAGGATGTGAAAGTCCTTGAAAGCATCCAAAGGAGGACTACAAAGCTGGAGAAAGGGCTGACTGGAAAGAACATCCTGAGAGGAGCAGCTGAGGGCTTTGAGCTTGTCTAGCTTGGAAAAAAGGAAGTTGAGTTGTGACCTCGTTGCTCTTGAGAGCTCCCTGAGAAGGGGGAGTGGAGAAGGGAGGTTCTGAGCTCTCCTCCCTGGCTAAGTCTGTATGGATGAGAGGTATTTGGTTGTAACAACTAAAGACTTTAAATGCAAGATTACTGAACTGGTAGAATTCCGTTCTCTGTGCAAGGCCTTATATAAGTACATTCCTATCTCTAAATACTGTGATAGAAACTCAAGAAGATTGATATTCTGACAAGCAGAAAGAGCTGTAATTTTGAACTGTTCATGTTCAGTCATTGGAGATGTTTTTTGTAAAATGTGGTTACCTTGAAAAACATTTCCTAGTGTTTATCATTTAACCTAATTGTAAAGTGAATGTGGATTTTTCACAAGTTAAAGCAAAATATGCAAACCTCTAAATAGCTATCCCTTTCTTCTGTAAATGAAAATGGACTGTTAAAGAGCACTTCACAAATGGTTAAGTGGTCTTCCTGTAGTCAACACCTTGGTTTATCCATATTTATTAAAACTTTGAACCTAAAATTTTTTCTCTAATCAGCATACAGGATATTACTTTTTCCAGTACAATACTATTATAGCTGAAGACGGATAAAAATTGCCAAGAGTTGTGTGTTTGTTCATCGAGGACAAATTATTTCTTTTGTGCAGAAATATCCATGTATATATGTAACTACTAATTTTTTCTCTCCAGCTAGGTGTATGGTTTTCCTTGGGCTGTGCATACATTGCTTTAGAAGGCTACGAAGGTGCTGCCAAAGCATTTCAGCGCTGTGTGACATTGGAACCAGATGTATGTACTTTTGAACAAATGATTCAGATGGCTTATCTAAAAGCAGCCAGGATGTTTTCATTATAAACAAGCAATGCAATAATGAAAAACTTGTTTAAACCTTAGCTCTTTGAATAAATTAAACTTGCACATGAATGATATATTTTTGTCGTAAGGCATCATAAAAACACTTACCCAGTACTTAACTTTGTCTAAAAATGAATGTGTGAATGTTAAAATATATTCGAAAAATTCCTTTATGCTTGCACACATTGCTAAAACAGACAAAAAGGAATGACTAGATTATGAGGAGAACTAAGAAGAGAGATAAAAAAAAAATAAATGAAAATATTTAGTCCTCTAAGTAATCAAATTCTCCAAAAAAAAAAAAGTCAAGTTAATGTATGACAAGTAATTTTGTAACTGTACAGTTCAGGAGCACAGGGAGAATGGAGCTTAACCATTTTTTCAAGATGCAGGGCATGCATGTGTACAATACTGTCATATGAATGTGCATTGAGCCAGTGGAGGTGCCAGCTGAATTACCTGAGGAATACACTGACAATACTTTTGCCAGAAGCCCTGTCAGCTTGTTGCTTACGTAGAGTTAATGCCATCTACTTGATAGAAACTGTTGTTATTCATTCTTTTCTCTTGGGGAAAAGAATAAGAAAATAATGAAAGGTGATAGAGTATTCTTTTTTCTTTACTGCAAAATGAAATAACTTCCTTGGGGGGAAAAGATGTCCATACAGACAACTCTGTATTTAAATGAAATTCTTACTTGATATATTGGTTTTTTTGTTGTTGTTCAGTACAGTAAATTTACTTCCAAGTAGATGCTAAAACTGGGTTCATCTCTCTAGGGCCTGTATTTAATAGTATTCATATGACCAAGCCAGCTGACTGCTCAGTTGGTTAAGTGGTGATTTTTTTATGAGTAAAAGCTGCTAGACAGGCTCTCAGTTGGAGACAAAACCTGTCTTCATAGATCTGCAGCTGTAGCAATGTAGTGACCATTTTCATGAATTAAGTCTCAGAAAGGTTTCCCAGCATGAGTTGAATGCTCCTTAAGCCTGAGGATAGCCTTCAGTACCAGTGTACCTTTCATTGCAATGCTCAAATTCTGTTCTTCCAGTTGTCACTTTGCTGAATTCAGTGATGGGGCTTCTCATTCACAGCGGCGTCAGGCAAAGGGCAGGAATCATCTCTGCACATCTCTGCTGCTTTTATCTGAGGTGCATTAGGGGCCATCAGATCATTTTTGTCCAGTACCAGAGAGTGGTGCAGGTTAAGTAGCTTCCAGCTAGTGAGAAGTGATGAGCTGCTGGGAGCACTGACCTTTCCAGCCATCCCAACTGGATCCTAGAAGACGATGTCAGTTTACAGCTGAGACTGAAGGCAAGAGCTGACTTAGTGCATTGCAACCATGAGGCAGTTAATTGATATTGTTATACCTGATGGTTGCTGATGTAGTCAGTAATATTTATTTATGTATTTCAATTTTAATATAATAATTTCTATTTCAATGTAATATTTTAACTGCTGTGTAGAAGGTATGTGTCAATACATGTGATTAACAAGATCAGTGATGTTTGGCAGTAGTTTCACTTATGTATTTTTATCAAGTAAGCACACTATAAGTGAACAAATTTTTTGGTACTTTTCCTTTTATCATTCCAGAATGCTGAGGCCTGGAACAATTTATCAACTGCTTATATCAGATTAAAACAGAAGTAAGTACTTCAAAAGAATTAGAAGATATTGCTTCCAAAACAAATAACTGTGATAGCCTTTTTTTTTAACATTGAAGTTTCTATTATTATAAGGTGCTTAACTCATATTTCATAATTCTTAGCCCTTCAGTTCTCTCTCCCTGGTTGAATCACTGGGTAACTATTTTATTTTACAGGAAATAATTTTGTAACCTTTATACAAGTAGCAACCCCTCTCTCTATTTTTTTCTTGTTAGAAGAAGAAATACGTAGTAAGTAAGTAAGTTTATGATGTAGTAAGTACAACCAGTGCAAAACATTCATAATAAAGATGAATAATAAAAACTACTTTGACTATGAAGTTAAGAAGATAGATCCATTTCAAGCAAACGATGTATTCAGTACCTCTGTAATTTCATGGTATATTATCCTCAGTAGGTTTAAGGGAAAACCAGACAATTTGGTTTTTATATATGAAAGCAGATGGAAATCTGCACACATGCTAGCTGGCTTGTTCTTTTCCCTCAAAACTAATACAAGAAGCTTTGACCTAAATGGACTCCCACTCTTATTTTCTATTTTGTATTTCAACTCAATGTAATAAAAGTTTACCTGGAAGAATTTAATATTTAAAAATGTTCACATTATAACTTGTCACCAAGGAATGAAACAAAAGAGTAAGATAAATTATTTTGAAAAACCTTACTCGAAATCTGACATCAGGTTATATGGTTATGTAGTCAGGAGGCAAAGTAAAAAAAGAGAGAAAGAATAGCAAACTTGCATAAAAGCGTAAATTTATAAACATACATTGGAAAAGTGAGAAGTAATGTCATAAATGGACTCAGGAGATTGATATGGCAATGGGAGCAGGAGGGAGGAGAAGATGAAGTGTTAGAATAACTACACAAGGGTAAAAGGTAATGGAAATCGTTTTAACTTTCAGTACTTCCTCCATCTGCAGCAATGCCTTGAGTATGTGTAATTCATGTTATAGTTGCTCCTTTTCCATACAATTCAAAATGTATGGAATTCTCAGTGTACTGCCTTATGCTTGTTTCACAAAAGTATTTTTAATCAAAATCATTTTCTGTCTATCTGCTGCATGGCTGATAAACTACTGAGTGATTTGTTCCAGTTTACTGGCTGAATTCTATTGTTGTTAATCTGCTCTTGTGATCTAATATGCTAAGAACATACAGAACTTGTAACCTATTTGATATGGTAGCAAAAGCAATAATAGGGGACGTGTTTCTGAGCTTTTTTTCCCACAGGAATCATGTGAGGTAGGAATTTATGTACAGTAAATTTTAAGTGAGTATTATGTGTTGATGGCTGAGTGCGGCCTGTTACTGGCTGTGGAATAGCAACTTCTTTGATTATTTGTATAGTCACTTACAGATCAAGAGTGTGTGTGAGCTAGTTTAACTGTCTCTCAAAACAGAGAATATCTATAGCAGTACATTTGAGAATAATTTATGTGTGGGGACACATAAATTCTTATTTTTCAAGCCTGCCAGCAGAAGAAAAAATAAAATGGAGTGAAGATTTAAAAGAAGGAAAACAGAAGTAAGATATTTAAGTTAATAGTTTTCTTTCACTCCCTCAAAAAAAAATCCAGCTTTATTCCAACCAGGCTTTTAATTCAGGCCCACTCATAGATTGTGCATTTGGCCAAGGCTTGGCAGAGTCTCACAGAACAGACAAATAAATCATAAGTAAATTTTTTTGAGAAGTGTATGCAAGCAACTTGCTAACACCCAAAGGACAGGGGTTTTGTTGATTCTTGGGGTTGTTTGCTTTTTAAGACTTCACAAGTTTTGTGTATTCTGAGTTTCCTCCAGAAAAATTAATTGTGGTGGAAACAGACTCTATGCTTTGATTTACTAGAAAAACTGCTCTATGTGCCAGGAGGTCTTTGAAAACTAGGTCTCAGATTTCTCAGAACAAACTGAGACTGGCCCTCTGTCCTTCGTCTGAAAGATTCCTAGTTTTCAAGACCAGATAATGCATTTGTACTGCCTACTGTTTCCTGTTGGGGTATGAATTGACTTAATTGGTTAAGGATACTCCATCATTGTGTGATACACAGGGGATTTGTTTTGAGCATCTAGAGGATTTTAATACGTAACAAGAGTGATGATTTGTGGAATACTATTTCCATGCCCTGCTTTTGGTATATTGACTACATTTCATGTTTCCATCTTGTTAGCATCTGCCCTCCTGATAACTAACTAATTATCAGGAAGATGGGGGAGGTGATACAGGCTAACCCTACAGATGTTGAAGAGCAGTTGCAGAAACAATACATAAGTCAGGCAGAGCATATTCCAGCCTGTCAGAGAGCTGTGGCAGATCCCATCTTCCATTGTAGCAAAATCCACAGAAGGAACAGGATTGTGTTCTTTTCTGATTGAATTTAGTAAAATACTGGTCTGAAATTCCTTAGTGAGATTGTTAACAGTGGAGGAAATTCAACTGTTGGTACATTTGCCCATCAGCATCACATCTATTAGTATATCAGAAGAGAGGAAAAGGGAGTGGTCATAGGAAGCTCGTGCATGTGGACTGTTCTGCTGTAGCTATGCCAAATGACCTGTTCTCCTTAAATAATTTTGCTCTACCAGTCTGCTCTCTTTGTGTGTATTTGATAACCCTTTTAATATCATGGCCTTAGAATGACAGTTATTTACATTTTTCCCTGACCAAGCTATTTCAAACTTTTAATGGCCTGATCAACTACTTAGATATTACATTGTCTTGGCTGGGATATTTATACTCTCTTGGACCCTCTTTTTGAAACTCAACCAACGAGCTGTCATTCTTTAGAGAAAGCACTTTTAACAATTTGCTCAAACAATAGAGAGCAAGTGAACTGCAAATTGTGATAACAGGCCATCTTTGTGTGATACTTATTAAGAAGAGATGTATTGTCATGCCTTCCCAAAGAAGATTTTTTTACCAGCCTAGGAAAGCTCCATTTCAAGTCTTAATTTAAAGGAATCCATTCCTATGTGTTTTTTTACATATCATGACTGTCCAACTGAGAGTACACTTCAGTCTCTTAGAAAGAACCGTATCATTCCAATTCTCTAGCAGAGCTATTTTAAATTAAGTTTCAAATTTATTGCAGCTTTTGATAGTATGTTTAAGGCTTTAAACAGCAAGCTCATAAATCTTACCAACATATACTTCAGGTGGCGTTTTCTTACCAGACAATGCCATTGCTGCTCTCCTTTGATAAGGGAGTGGTCAAGAGTTGCCTGGAGTGGATACATATGAAAAAGTAAAGATGCTTTGTAACTTTATGATGATTTTGTAGGAATTGTGCTGTCCACCTTTATTCCATAACACCTTCTCCTGTCACTATGAGATGGGTCCTTAGGCAGCACCATTGGAGAAGGACCCTAGTAGTGTTTGGGGCCACTCTGACACATTTGTACTGAGCAGCACAGCGTCAGGGAGCAGAGAGTGTAAGTAAACCTTCCAGCTGACCTAAGGAAAAAAACAATTGAAAAGGATGGGCTTCTGTGCAGTGGATATGCGTGTTTGCCATATGCAAATGTTTAAAACAGATCACATAAAGCTGTCAAGTAATCTTCTTCTGTGTGTTTAAAGAAGTCAGTACCATTCTGCATCTGTCATGAACTCAGTGATTTTTAATTTTTTAATGTGTGTTACAACTGCAGCATGAGTAAGATTATTTTCTCATGGTTCCGGTTAAAAATTTGGGAAGGAAAATATTGACATAGGTGGCACAATTATAATACATTTTTGTAAAAAAAATAATTATGAGAGCTAAGTTACCTAATTCAAACTACAGAGTGTACTGTTGTGTATGAACTAAGACAAAATAGTTTGCAAGAGAGATTAAGGGATTATCAGTATTGTAAATTGTGAACAATAACCTTTACATCACACTGTGGTCTAAATGTGATTTTTTAAATACGCAGTTTTTAAGTTGATACTATGCCAACTGATTTTAGTGTAGAAATCTTCTGTAATAATTTCTATTATTCTTTTATTATTGATTAGGATCAAAGCATTTCGAACCCTCCAAGAAGCTCTCAAGTGCAACTATGAGCACTGGCAAATATGGGAAAACTATCTTCTCACCAGTACGGACGTTGGAGAGTTTTCGGAAGCAATTAAAGCTTATCACCGGCTCATGGACTTGAGAGAAAAGTACAAGGATACACAGGTGGGGAAGTTTTCATATCTAGTCATCCTGTATGTTCACTTATTTTTCTTCTGAGGCAGAGAGATTGCTGACAGCTGCTAATAGTGGTATCAGTAATGATAGTGCACAATGAAGTTATGTAGGCAAGTGATTTAATTTTTGGAGATTTGGCTTGTAAGAATAAATATTTAAAATGAAACTGACAAAACTGAAAACCTTTGCATCCAGACTGCGTCAGACTTTGTGAAAGGACATGCATGAGCCTTGCCATTTTAAGAGCTATTTTTATATAAAATGCAATGCATAACCCCATCTTTCTGTATTGATCTTGCTTATCTCAGTATCAGAAATAATAAAAATTATTTAAAGAAAGGGAAGCTTTTCCCATATGTTGGAAAATTCCACAAATGAGCCTTTGAAAGTAAATTGAATGCATAACAGTCATAATATTGATTCATAATAACCAGAACAAAGAAAAATAAAAGAGGTATTTTGCTCATCTTTCACTGTAGTTCAGTTAAGTTCAATTAAATTTTGTGTTTGTAAATGTATGCTTTGGACAAAAACCAGAGAACCTGCCTTAACAGCTTCAGGTGGGATGTTGCCTTGCCTGAAACTAGGTCCTGATCCAAGCAGAGTTCTGTACACTCAGTGAAAATAGCAAGGTGAATTTGAAAGGCAAACCAAAGAATCTCTCAAGGAGAGGAGTAAAATACCTCCAAGAGCCTTTGCAAAATTAGCGGGTCTGGTTGCAAAGCCTATGAGCTCTTAGGGAGATTGTGTAGTACCAGGGTAAGAGGAACCAGCTGCTGCTGCTCACAGGTCCCAGGAGTATGTTTCATTTCTTGTCCCATAAAATGAGAAAAAGTAGCTTTCCTGGATCTTGGGAATTTGAGTCCAGTGATGAGAAGAGAAAGCAGATAGAATTAGCTATGATTGTGGAAACATCTCATATGTTCATGGGGGACAGGGATGTTAAATACTTTTTTCAGATTACTTTTTAATAACAAATTGTACGTGAGTGCAATACTTACTACTAGTAAAGCCAGTCATGCACAGGATAACATTCTGTATTAATAAAATCTTTTAGGTTTGATATAGCTAAACATTAAAAGGTCTCAAACTTTCTTGGCACTAAAGAGTGTCTGTGGAAAATTGTGTTATATATGGTAAAGATTAGTGTGTTTGGCAGTTAGAGGACTGTAGTACTGGTGGGGCCTGTCATGGAGCATCTTGTAAGTGCCTGGCTTTTTCGATGAATTTTTTTCTCAATTGCTACTTAAAATAGTATTTTTAGGGGTGGTCTACTGCATTATTTTAAACAGACTGGCAGCTGACTAGGAATAGAAGTTTCTACATGTATTTGCCCATTTGAAATATTTTGAGATGATACAGACTCCTATTACTGTTATTCATCAAATTTTATGTAGTATATTTTATAAAATTATTTAGGGATATTGCTTGTATTAAATTTCTATTTTTGTTGTATAACTTTTTTCATCCTGTTCTCATACAACTTTTATAACTTTTACAGAAATATATATGCTATTTTCCCTATATTCTTTTTGCATCTTAATTTTAACTTTGGCTTCTGATACATGAAGTGTTTTATGGGTTTCATTGTAACTTCTAATACAGTTGCCTCAATTAGAAGGATTTTACTAGTTGCCAAGAAAAACCTCAGAGCCTGATTAAAGAATTTCAGGCTTGAAACAATTATCTTACAAGGAAGAGGAGAGTATTTCCGTAGCAAAACAAAAAAGCAGATGAAAATAAAAGCTTCTGCTGAGATTGTTTACAAAGTTCACCATTAATTGGTGAGCCTTGCCTTTTTTCTAACTGGAGTGTTTTAAATAGGGATGATCTATAACCATCTTGTGCAATTGTATTTTAACAATGTGATATTATGAACATAAGTATGGAACCATTGTTTCCTTTCAATATAGTATGATCTTCTCTCAGGTTATATTTAGTATTTGTAGTCATCATACATTTTAATTGATAAACTACTAAGCTACATGACATAGTGGTAAGAAACAAGGTAGGAATTTTAAAAAAGTGAAATATGCACAGGAGTGGAAGAAACGAGTTGAATCATTGGTTCCAGTTCTTTGTGAAAACCAACTGCTTTTAGCATAGTCATTGTTGCAGAATACCCCTTGTGAGACTGAATGTATCAATTACAAGTATGCAATTGAATATACAATTTGAAATGCCCTTGAATTCTGTAGTTATATCAGACTGTTTTATTTTACTTCAGAATAGCATGAAGTCATATTTTTAAATCACTGATTTCTTCTAATAATAGTAAAGCATTCAGATTATTACTGGTGATTTCTGTTCGGCCATTGTTGTCTTTTGTGCCAGTCTTCTGAGTACAGAACACAGATTTGGGAAATTTTGCTTCTGTGCTGTTCAGGTTATTTAACGATGCCATCACTGTGGCAAAAGTTCTGAGATCATATCATGAAGCTCGAAGATATGTATGCACAGATTCTGCAAATAGAGTTGAACAAGGAAGAGCTAAAGGGCTCTTTATAAATGAGCAGCGATGCATTAAAACATTACAGCAAAGGACAGTTTCAAAAGTTACAGTTTGCTAGCATTGTGTGTAAGTGTTAAAAGCACACTTTCTTACCTTCCCTCCCTACTGGTTCTTCAAGTTCTTCACATTTCCATATATCTCTCAATGTTCATGAAACTGAGAAATACACCTGGAAAACCTTTGATATATGTGTTAGGTAATAAAATGTAAAGGCTCACTGACTTATCCATAGTTTCCGCTAGTAAGTCAGTCACTAAAATGTACCCAAGGAGAAAGCCTTACCTATTATAATCATCAGTTTGGTCTCCGAATTCTTGGTATGAGCTAGTACCTGGAATGTTTCTGCAACTGCTGACTGTATTACTATCCATCACATGCATGCTTGTGGAAGCAATCAACCTTTTTTACTTGGAATTTTGTGGTCTTGTGAATGACAAAATTATTTTGTGGTTGGAAAAGCTGTTTAGATACACTGTTTCAGAAACCATATCTTCCTTATGTGCTGTCAAAGATTATGAATATAGAAGTATGGACAAAGGGTTCCACTTTGCAATTCTGTCCTATTGAGATTCTAGCAAAGTGTTTCTGGTACCCTTTCCATCAAGTAACATCCTCATTTCAGCAGTTCATGTTGCCAAAGCATTTCTAACAAAAGGCAACAAGTGCATGTTCCAAGGGGATTTTGAAAAGCGAGGGTAGGAATTAATAATTTCCAGAGCTCTGCTTTAAGTAGCTCACTAATGACAATTGTCTTTATTATAAAATCCTTAATTTGGAAGGGGAATAGGGAGAACTCACAGACTGCAGGTTTGTCATTTTGGATCTGGCATCTGAGGGTTCTCTTCTTTCTTGCTCAGTGTCAAGTTTGATTAGTGTTAGTGAAGCATCTAAAATGGTTTGACCAAAAGAAATTTTATATGAAGGGAGTTGTTTGGAGAACAATTGTGAAATGAGATTAACTGATGAAAATTGCAGCATTTATAAATTGCTTGGTTTATTTCTAAGGTTTTGTCTCATTGTGTCTTTTGTTCAGTTTGTAGTAAAGACATTATTCACAAAAGCAAGGGAGAAGGAGGAATGCAGATGGTGTGATGTCATACTAAACATGAACTCTCTGATCACATGGAGCCCAGTTCATTAAAAGAGGCATGAAAAAAACCAGCCAATCAACCAAAAAATCCTCTACTGCTTGTTTGGGATCTTGAGCCAATAGAGCATTGCTTTAATAGTTTAGCATGTGTGGCAGTTTAAAGTCTCTCAAAGATACAAATTTTAACACTTATGGCAACCTAAAACACAAAACTCTGCTACACTGCTAATACTTTTAGATTATTAGTGCAATTCACTTGCAGTTTGAAATAACTATTTAACAAGTGTGCACAACCAAGTAGCATTAATGATTCATTGCTGTTTAATGGACCCTTTAATCTGGGTCTTGACACTAGTTTCATTTTAACTGCTGTAGTGCCAAAGTTTACATGACAGTTTACAAAAAAAAGGAAATTGATTATTATAAAAGTGTAAGCAAAGCCAGGAATCTATGGAAATAGGGGTAATTTTACAGTTGCTACATCCTACTGACTAAGGAAACTTTTTTTCATCTACAAACAAAATATAATTGGCTTTAAAACTTTTGGTGATTACACGTGATATTCACATGAACTAACGTTTTGGATTTGAGTAATAGTTTTGTTAAACTGAGAAATCAATTGAGAAGTCATACATCTATGAATGAATCCTCAGGACCAGTTCTAGTTCCCTGTCAAAAGAGAACATAGGTTAACTTTTCTTTTGTACCTCTTATGGTTTTTCTATAACAGTGCTGTAGTAATGGAAATATCAACACTTGCTGGTGTGTTTTCTAGCAAATCATTATAGAAGACCCCATAATGATAGGGTTTGGTGCCTTATGTTCCACATCATGAATATAATGTGAATTTCAAAATTTTTGGGCTACTAATACTTGATCATATTTTCTGTTATCTTAAGTGACTCTTAAGAGATCTTGAAAAGAAGGAACTCCCATTTTGTCATATCATTTTATAAGGAATATAAGCTTCTGCTATGGTTTTGGGGGTGACAAGAGGGGACCTGTTTAATTCATGTTCATATGTTACTATGATATCATTAGTTCTGAAAAGATACCAGGAAGATATACATGTGTTTTCATTTTTTCTGTTACTTAGATTTGTTTAATAAAATTATCAGCCATTTTGATTGATTTGGGTTGTTCCGCCAAAAATTTTCTATATCTGATAAAACTCATTGGTTTTTGGGATGCATTTTAATTGAGTCATTCTCTAGAAGAAAAGTTATTTTAGAAAAATGACATACCACAAATGCTCAACTGGTTGTGTTTTTATTCAAAGTGTTATATACTTTGATACTGTCATAAATTTTGCATTATTTTCTGCCTGTGAATTGCATCTTGATTTGTGAGTATGCATCCCATTCTACTTTTAGTAGAGCAGTGGTGTATTTGTAGGGTTTGCAGCTATTCCCAGGTCATCTTTGAAGTTAGTTTTATTACTATCTTGATATTAATATTGCTATGAGTGTGATTTCTTTGTAAGTGTTAGTATCATATGGACAAAAATGTTGAAGCATTAAATATGTCAAATGACAGGCTCACAAATTAGGAAGTACAAGCATGAAGGTGTTTGTGCAACTCTTATTGGCCTATCTCGAATGGAGGCCTTATGAAACTTGCATTTTATTTTCATCCTTATTTCTTCCCCAGTCTCTGTGTCTCATGCACTGCACAGAACAGGTATTACTCACTTGATAAGCCACAGCTTTTCTGGACTTTAGTTTATTCTTATTCATCGTATGATCTACTGCCTTGGTTTATATTTGCTGTTTCTCATTTTGCTGAGGAGGAACTGAGGCAAAGTGAAACTGTTTTCTAGTTTTCAGTGTCCAGTTTGGGGCAAGAAGGCTGGTATCATGTAGCATTTCTTACATGCAAAACCAAGCTGCCACCAGCAGCTGCACATGCTCAGCATTTCTGCAGGTCAGATCCCACTTTCTCAAGTCAGTGATTCAAAATGTATGGCCACTAATGAGTACTTGTAGAAGAGTTTGATGGAACTGATTTGACTAGCAATTCACCAGAAGTGCATTGCCTTCCAGTTTCCATATTATCCCCATATATCTTTCACTTTCTGCAGGTTGTCTAATAGAGGTCCTGTAAACAACAGCGTCTTCCACTACATGAATTAATTTGACTCAGCCTGTTTACTGGTGTTTCTATGACGTTGAAGATGAAGTTTAAATCAGTTGAATTACTCCATCTATTTCTTAGTAAATTCTGTAGTTGTCATATGGCACAATCATTAATAGAGACCAAATATTACAGATAATATTATATATACACTGATGTTGATTTGAGTTGAAATAAAAGCTTTCTCCTGCTGCTTTTTTAAGGTGCTGGCCATTCTGGTCAGAGCAGTAGTGGATGGTCTGGCAGATCGTGCTGGAGAGGTGTCAAGTGGATTGAAAGGGAAACTGCAAGAGCTCTTGGGCAGAGTCACTTCACGAGTGACAAATGATGGGGCAATCTGGAGACTTTATGCCCAACTTTATGGAAATGGAGAGAATGACAGTGGTCAAGATATCGAAAAGGTAAAAACTATGCTATAAAGATGCTATAGTAGAACATGCTCTTGTTCCAGACCTATTTTGCTTTAGTGTTTTTATAAGCTCATTGTCTTTTCTTCGTGTTCCTGCAGCACACATTTTTGTTACAACAGGAGTAAGATGTTTTAGATCCATTTTCTTGGATTTGAAAAAAAAATCTCTTTTTTTTCGCCAGTGTTTCATTTTAAAACATCCTATCACAGCATATGTGTATTGTCCTGAATTTGTATTCTGAAAATTTTCTTGGCAACAATCTAATGTCTATAATCAAATGGTAGTGTTGGTTTTGGTTTTGTTTTTAATTGAAATCTTTCATTCTGAAGATAGGATAATGCAGCTTCTGAAAACAAGTGAATCCTGAAGGCAGGATCCAGTAGTGGCATAAGCCATCTGTTTTCTTTGCAATCACTAAGGGAAAATGCATTTAAAATAATCTATGCCACAGTTAGACTACCCAGAGTAGAAATGTTTTGTCCTTAATTAGCTTGAAATGGAATTAAATAATGCTATTTAATTCTTAGTCTGTTGAATCATTGGTTTCTCTTTATCTGTGACTGGTTTTGCTATGTTAACTCCCATTTCTTGTCCTTATCACTTCCCAAGGAATTAAGTTGATTGCATTTCCAGAATAATCACTCTGCACTGCTAGAAGTGTTTACTTTATTGTATGCTGGAGTGTGCTTTGCATTTGATATTAAATTTTGAAAAGGTCAAATAGCCTTGCACAGTTCAAAAATAGTTATGGGTTATCAAATTTTCACTGAAGTTGAAAATAGACAAGGTCGGCATTCAGTATGTTCACTAATGGGGGTATGCCTTTGACCTGGGCAAAAAATGCCTGTCTGGAGGATTGCTTGATGTCAGGCAAGGAAGACAGTTAGGTCTACAAATTGTATTCCTGTAGGCTTAAATTTATGATCATTTGTGCCTTGCTCATTGTCTTTTTGTGCTCTGCCCTGTGAAAAGCCTTGTTTAATCATTCCTGGTGTCCATTATACCTCAATTCCTCCCTTTTGTCTTCCCTGTTTTTCTTTACAGCTGAACAGTAAAAGGGATTTGGCCTATTTAGAATGCAGAAATACAGACACTGCAATATCCTGTAATATATCCTCAAATTCTTACTCAGACATGCAAAGCAGCAGAGACCCTGTCTATACTATAAATGTAGTCAATTCAAAATCTGGTTACATCACGGTATTTTTTACTAACCCAGTTAAAAACATGGTTTCAATTTGTAGAGTAGACAGTACTTTAACTGTGTTTGCTAATCAGACTGGTTATGGAACACACTTACATTCTAGCTTGCCCTGCGAGATGGAATGATGTTTATAAATACTTAAGGTATGCTTACATGTGTATCCAAATATCGTGGTGTGACAGTACCATAGATACAGATCATAAAAGAGCAGAGCTACCTACAGCCACAGCATATATTAATTTACAGTGTAGAAATTAATTTGCAATACACGAAATAATCATTTAAAAATCATTTAAAAATAAAAATAAATAATATGATTTCTGATATCATATTGCAAAGTAAAAATGATAAAACCAGTATTTATTGGCTTTACTGCCACAGGCACCATCATGGGTCAGTCAGATATTCAGTGAATATAACTGTATCTGTAGAAAAATTTTAGATATATAGTTGCAGTTTTCACCCACATTTATTAGGCAAAAGGTCAATGAATTCTAAAAGGGCATTGTTTACTACACTGTGCCATCAAGGAACAGAGAGATGGGAATAAACATTTAAAAGTGTCATGTACCTCCTTACAAATGTAGGGTTTGACCTTTACTCCATACCCTTACATTCTGCACCTTATTTAGTGCAGGTTTAATTATATTGAACCAATTTTGTTCCTAATGTTGCATTTGGAAGAACAATCTTTTATGTCTGGCTATTGTTAAAGGGTGGCTTGGTTGCTGGGGTTTTTTACTTCTCTGTTCTGCTGGTACATCTGATGCCACATGAATCCATAGAGTCTACAGTTATAATTCACAACAGTGCTTTGTAAATTGAGTCAAAGTCAGACAAGGTTTGCAAGTTAGGAGTGTAAAACTATTGGAAGTGTTGGGTTTGTGGTTCTGGTTTGGAGGTTTCTTTCTTTAGCTTCACATATATTTACTCTCACACTCCCATATATCTGAACTGCCACCTCATTCAGTGCTTCTTTCTTCCCTACGCTGAATGCAGTCCAGTCCACACCTTTCCCACTGAGGAATCTTTCCAGCCTTCAAGTTTCCTGCTGATCCATCCCAGGCTGTGAATTCCTTCTGTTCCTTGAACTTTCCCCAGCTCATAACTGTTTCCTTTCAGGATAAATCCAGGTTCCAGAAGTGCAAACAAACAGCCCACAAGACTTTGAATTCTTTCCCCTCCTTGACATCTGTCAGCAAAACCCCCTTAATTTACTACTCTGATTCAGACACATGCAGACTGAAATCAGACTGCTGTAAAAACTGTTGTTCCTTCTCTTGGAAATTCTTGCCTCTGCTTGCCAGACCTGCTACCAGTTATAACCTAGATTATTATGACAAAAAAATTAATTCACTCTGGTTTGGCTTAATATCCCTTTGCTGTCATTTACAGCAGCATGAGCAGTTCAGTCACCTGTGCCATAGTGATTGGAATTCTGGGGGGAGAGAGAAGGTGGAAGCTTCTAGAGTAACAACCTCAAAATTCAGAAGTCTTTACTGTGCTCATGTATATGTACCACATTGAAATTTTTTAATTCTTTTATATTATACTTAAACTCTTTAAAAAGATAACTTGTTGTCATTGAGCTAATCCATGTAACTGCTGGCATATATTTGATTCATCTTTTTGATGCTGTAGAAATAAAACAGAATTCAAAAGCAAAAATTAATTTCTTCTGCTAGAATTATTTTTTTCCCCTTAATGGAACCTTCCTTCCATATTGTTTACATTTTTTTCCTGTTCACACTGAGAACCAGAGCAGTATGGCAACTAATAGCTACATCTGTAAAATGCATATTTCCCAACATTACATATACAGGAAGAAAGCTTTGATGTATTCAGTTATAGTTTTTTAGATACGAATTTGCTGTTCAAAGCATGAATGCAAATATTTTCCTGTTTTTCATGTGCATTTAATTATGATGGCTTGGCAAACATGGGTCACATCCATCAGTCTAGACAGATTTTTAAAAGATAAAAATTAGACACGTTACTTTGTATGCTTCTCATACTTGAGCTGCAATATTGGTGAAGAACATCTGTGTTACAGCTGGCACTTACTGCTGCAGAGAAGGACACTACTCCAACTCACAGGAAATCAAGTATAGTAAAGATAGATTCATTTTCTGGATTGACCACTAATTTCATAGATAGTTAAAACTAAGTTAGTTTCCTAGTTGGTTTTCTAACATACTGATAATTTTTTTTCCTCCTTGCAGTCACTGCAGTATCTCACTAAGGCACATAAATGTGAAATGCAGTCAAGTGATTGGGAAAAAGATATTTCTTCTTTTAAGGAAGTGATGAAAGGAGCCATAGAGATTGCACATGGTATGTTCTACCTGAAAAGAACTTTTATTTTTCATGAAAAGTGTAACAAATATTTATTAAGCTTAGAGGCAAAATAATATTCTACTTTGCCTATTGTATTTATTCCTAGTACTAGGAGTCCTGTAACAGAGAGTATCATCCTGATACTGCATACAAAAATATACTTGGAATGAGGCAGAAATTGTGTAGGGTGAGTCAGTAAACATATGACTGGTAAACATGGAATCAATTAATTTCATGATCTAGCAACTTCATAATGCAAGTGAAAATGCATCTGCAGTTCATTTCAGTCCACAGATCATCACACATAAATTGTTTGATTGAGTGTGCCAGTCAGGAAATGAATGAAACATACTAAGATTATTCCCTTTTCTGTGATATTTATGTTTAAGAAATGTGCAGATACCTGTTGAGTTTAGAGTTGTTTTCTCAAAATTGCTTGGTTTTTTTTTTTTCTTTGTGTTTCTTTTTGGGGATGTTATATTTAAAATTGTCTGTGGAGAGTACCAAGATCTTTAATTAATTTTGTTCAAAGATTATCACTGGTGTGATAATGCTTTTTTGTTTTGGGATCCTTCTGTGTTTGGATTCTAGTGGCTATAAAATGCAGCAAGAACAAATCTAATCATCAGGAAGCTTTGCAGATCCTTTCTTCAGCTCGGCTCAACTTACGTGGCTTGTCATCCAAGGCAAAGGTAGGAATGTTTGAAAGGTAGGAATTGTTTGAAAGCTGGGAATCTTTGTGCCAGAATTTCTCTGTTTTGAATCAATTATAGGTCAAATAATACCTGCCTAAGTGCATCATCAGGTGGATATTCACCTCTATGCTGTTAAGGATTCCAGTTTTAAGTAAACTTTTATCTCCTTTCTTCCTGCTAGGCTTTGATTGCATACTAGTCTAAGAGACAGCATTGACATTTTAGAGTAAGGTAGAATTTTACTTAAAATGTTGGACAAACAGGTTTGAATGTTTGAAAGCAGTCAGTCATTTCAAAGACCTGTTTTTAATGTGAGTAGTCATGGAGAAGCTGAGCAGTCTCAGAAGGAATGGATCTAAACCTGCAGAAAGGACCAAAATGTGTCAGGATTGCTTTGCATCACTTGGAGTGTTTTAAAAAGAACTATTTATTAAAAGACAGAACTAATTTTAATCTGGTTTTTGCGGATACCCTACCAATTCAGATATTGATTATTTGAAAAAAGTCATCATACATTTCTCTTAAAATGCACATCGTATCTTAGGGATTCTTCCTGCCTATGAAGGGGAGATAGCAATTGTGAATCACAGAGCGTAAGTTTTATAATGTGTGCTTGTGTTACAAAGCGTTGATTCGTCATCAGTGTGCTAAATTTGGCTCGCTCTCCCTTAAGTCCTTTAAATTTAAGGATAAAAGACTAGGAAAGTTGCATAAGCAAGCACAAGCTGGATCTATAACTCTGCTTTTAGATACAAGCATAGGTAAGGCTTTAGAATGTGTTGAAAAAAAGAGACAACATATGTTTGCTGTTACTCACAAAATATGATTGTGTTTTTTTAAAAAAAGTTGCATAGACTGAGTATTGCTGTAGAGAATGCACTAAATGACATAAATTACATGAATACATGTACAGGTAGTTTATATTATGAAAGGTCATGCAATATCTGAAAGATTAAGAATGTATGAGTCCAGTAAATGATATTTTAATTTCCAAAGGCACTAATTAAATGAGCATGTATGTTGTTGGCAGCTAATGGTTTTATGGTACTTCTGAGAAAACTGTCGTATTAGAAATGAAACATTTTATGTGAACTCACTGGTTTTGTACTCCTTCCAAGATGCCATCTTAGTTTTAATTTGAAGTCAGATTGAATTTTCAAAGTATGTTGTAGTTTAAAAACTCAGTCATCATCTGTCAGACCCTATGCACAAACAGTTTAGCACTCTTTATGCCTGTCCAAGCTTGACTGCATCTCCTTTTGCTGCCCCGTGAGTCAGTATTAGTGTGGGATTTTATTTTTTTTTATTTCAACCGAAAAAATGCACTACAAAAATGTGTTAAGAGCAGACTCACTAGTTAAGATTTCAGAAGAAATAAAAGTAAAGTGAAAATTACTTTTAAAAGATAAAATTCCAACATTTTGTAGTCAGGACATGCAATTGTAACAAATCAGTAGAACAAATGGAACCATGTCACTACTTCTGGGATCTCCATCTCTTGATGTTTGAGCTCCTGTGTTGTGCCAGACTCACGAAGCACCCACAATCTGCTGAAGGCTGCAGCTCAGAAATGTGCTGCTACTGGGCTCTTTTCTGTACAGAACCTGCTGGGCAGTCACATGCTATGGCAAATAGCACAGTGGGCTCTCTTCTGGTCCATGCTCTGATGCATCATTCAGATCTCACAGGTGGGGTCTGAAAAAGAGAAAGGTTATGGAGATGCATTGTAAATGCATCAAATGTGGGCACTGTTTTGGGAACATGAAGCACAAAGCCCAAAGAATGATGGTGCTTGAAACTTCCCCAGGCTGTCTCCAGTTGAGTAGACTTCTCTAACTGTTTGTGGAGAAAAAAAAAAAAAAGAGCAAATGATTACATCATCGTGATTTATTTAGCTGTCTAACCAGAAAGACTCAAACTTTTCTGTCACACTCCCAGTGTGAGGTTTTTGGGCTGAAAGTCAGAGAAGTTTCTGTACTTGTAGCACGAATGTGTTCCTATTTTTGTGTAAGATGTTCTGTATTTCAGTGACAACTTTGTTTCGAGGCACACTAAATACCTTGGTTCCAGCCTTTTAAGTACATTCTTGTTTATATACATATCTGTGTTGTCCCAATATCTTTTGATGAGATAATGATGTACAGATGTACTCCAGAGCAACTTTTGTTTTCTCGGTTTGTTTTTGTCTCTAAATGTAGGCTTTGTGTTTGTGTCAAATGAAGCGTGAATCACTCTCTCTTTACATAATGAAGGGAAAACATATGTTTGGGTGCCCCCCC
>VZTJ01005117.1:493442-539326 GCA_013397795.1 Orthonyx spaldingii | reverse complement strand
CCATACTTCGGTGTAGTGGTACCTCACACAGCCTCAGTATTAAATAGATTAAAATAATGATTGCTCACGAGTTAGCTGCTTTTTTTTTGTTGTTTCTGTTAATGTCTTAACGTCTTTAAGAACAATCTATTTTTACTACTCTGTAGTGTTTTGTTTTCCCTGGTATAATTTAATTACACACAGGTGAGTGCCTCCACCCATGTATGTCTTGACATCAAATGTTAAAAAATGTTTATTTGAGGTTTTGGAGAAAATGAAGCAACAGAATATGACACTGGGGAAAATGGTCATTAAGATTCACAACTAATTTATCAGCAGGTGGGCTTATAAACTGCAGTGACAGAATGTGAGATGCTCTTCTGAGTTTCATGAAACAGTCCTTTACTTTCAATGGAATTAGGAGTCAGTGTAGGCAGTCAGGTCAGAGCAAAAACCCAACGTCCACAGGAGGATTTGATCCTTTTGGCACAATATCAGGTGTGTGGCACAGATTTCAGGATGCAGGATATGTGTCTATATGTGTGTGTGCATAACTTCTATTTATTAGCCACAAAATGGCCTTTTCTTAGAGATACCATCATAATTTACAAAAATAAGAAAAGCAGTGTAGAGATTATGACTTTCCTATATTTTGTCTTTACACTGAAATAGAGAAACTGTGTGTATCTTTTAAAGATATTTATTTATGCAGTACTTACAAGTATTTCTTCTTGTTGTGCAGCAACTTTTCATAGATGTAACAAGTAATGAGGTTCACAGTGAGATAGCTGATGAGGTGACAGCTATGGACAACATGATTGCTGAACTTCAGGAGCTGAGCAACCAGATGAGAGACCAGTGCTGACATACGGGCCAGATTTGGAACAAGACCGCAATAATGACGTGCTTCTTTTGCCACCGCTTTTGCTGATGAAATGGTAACAATTCTCAGGCACCAACACTCTCAATAAATACTTTTCTGTACAGTGCTGTTCTTGTGGTCAGCTTTTTTCTGAGTTTAAGCCACCTTTAAGTTTCTTTCTTACCTGGCTTTCTACTGGCTTACGAAGTTGCATGTTTTGGTTCTTCAGCCCCAGGTTTTCTGGAAGAGAGCTGCTGATGTTTGTAAGGTGATTATGGAGGATTAGTTCTCCCTGCTTGCATCCACCTTGGTGCCAGGACATTGCAGGATGCCCCACCCAGGTGGGGGGAGCAGGGCAGATGCTTTTGTGGAGGAGACGGATAAGCAAGCAGCAAAGGTGGAAGCTGAGCCCAACCTATTTCCCATTTTAATTCAGTTTTAATTGATTACAGTGTGGGAGTGGGGTCCTGAGAGCAAGAATTTAGTCTTCTTTGTTCTTCTTGTAATACAGTTAAAGCAGAAGGTTGTTTGTTGCATTAGGATTTGCAAACAGTTATTACTTAAAGTAGTATTGGTTTATTCAATACACATAACTTGTGTCCCATAAGCAATAGACTGGTACTTCATTTGGGTATTTTATAGGCAAGGGCATTTCCCCCACTGAGGCAGCAATAAAACTGCAGTCTAATCTAAATTACTTATATCTGACTAGACCCAAGTGAGTGATTTTCATCTAGACTATTTTGCATGGTTTCATTTTTCAACAACTTTACGACCACTTTTCTTAAAATGATTTTTTCAGGGTTTTCCAGAAACCTGTGTGAAATAATTCCCTCACTTATATGGTTTTGGCTTGCTCTTCCTTATGAGAATGATGTGGTTATCTGTATTCTGGGTTTGTACAGTCTGTGGTATGATCTATTGCTGAATGGTAAGAATTTTCTCCCTGAAGAGAAAGCCGGAAGGTACAAGTAAACCAAACAATTATTTGGATTTGAAGCAGCAACATGCATGTTATTTTGCTACATGAAGCGGTAAACCATCTTGACACCTTTGTAAAGCTGTATATCTTTGTAAAGCTCCTGAGAATGGAGAATCAATTGTTTGGTGACAGTATTTGAACATGAGGTTCCCACAGAAATTGTCATCTTAGCAATAGGTTTACCTAGTAGCGAAGGACAGCTGGCTCCAAAACACCTCTTTGTTGAAATTGCTGAGAAAGAGAGTAGACATTAAAGTTTTGCAGAGGGAATTTGCTCTGGCTGCTCCCATTTTGCTCATACGTATAATGAGGAGTCCATGTGACTGAATAAAAAAGAAAAAGCAAGAGTTTTGTGACAGACTAGCACCACTACCGTCTTCTTGATATGTCATTATGACTTAACCTTATTCTCTAAGGAAAAGAAAATGTGTTTAAAACTATTATTTTGTTCCCAACACTAAGTTTTTTTAGGAAGAAAGAGTTTAAGTGTGGAATAGTTCAGTGGCAGAAAAATCTTCAGTTTTTGTAATAGTCTTATGGCAAATTTTAAACCAGAATTATATCCCATGATTTGCTTGAAAACATGAGATTTGAATTCCGTTGTCTTGATTTAAAAGATGATAATTCTGTTGAATCTACCTGAGACACTTTTACAGCTGCAATTTGGCAGTGCAGAATATGAAGCCAGATTCATTTTTGTGTAGTGGTTTCTGCCTAGCATTTAGAAAAGATAGGTGGGAAGTTAACACTTCGTGTGGGACATTAGAAAAGTCTGTGAAAAAGTCTTTAAGTCCTTTTCCCTTTGATTTTGTTATTTTGAAAATTGTTTTTGTTTCTTTGCCTGAGGTGGTCAAGTGGAAATGTCTTTCTACTGTTTCAGTGTCTCCTCCTTATGGTGCTTCCTTCACATGTTTTCTCAGTACAGATTTTTTCCCCAGTTGAGCCTCCCTCTCTTAGTAGATGCATGGAATGTAAGCAACTTTGTCCTCACCTAATACAGGGAAAGCCTAGTGTCCACAGACAGGTGTTCCTAAAGAGTGGGATGAATAGTGTTCTGACAGCACATCAGTTTTCCGGTCATAATTAATGTAAGAGAGGGGAGATGTCTGCAGAGATTTATAAATAGACAACTTAAATATGTACAGACAATATACATGATGTGAAAGATGGCAAGGCAGGAGCTGACTCATTAAGGAGTCTGGCTTTTTAGAGCAGATAATGATGCCAAACGACTTCAGCCATTTTATCCATGAGACTGAACACCTGATGTAAATCTCTCTACCAGGTATGTATTTGCTACTTCTTTCTTCGTATTGTTGGTGTTTTCATCTTCCTCAGGTACAAGGTGAGCCCATACTGTTTCTTTGGAGTCATCATGAGCCTTTTAAAACTCTCCAGACACAAAAACCATTTTTGTATAATGCTGATTTTCTATGTTCATACCAGCAGCATTTGGTTCAGAATAGCTTTAGGAGACCATTGTCATAAAGCCAATGTTTCTATTAAAGCACTGGCTGTCAAAAAAGTCTGGCTAGTATTGAAAGAGGAAGAATCATTTCCTAAACAGACTTCAGACTTTTCAGATCTCCATCTTATGGGGAGCATCTGTCTTCTTACTCAGATGACTCTCATGACAACTGCAGAATCTTCGAGAGTTTAGCAAAACTGGGCAGTCCTTTCCTGATACATGGGCTCAGTTAAGCAATATTTTGCAGGAATGGCTTGCAGTTCACAGTAGAACTTAAAGTCCTTTCTGGTCTTTTTTGTCTTTTTGACTTCAGAGGTATTGGGATTTTCCCATTTTGACATCTGTCTACCATTAGAGCTAATTTGGTGTGACATGGAGGTCAAACAGATGAGTCTAGAATTTTTCAGCTTCTACCAACCCAGACAGGGAAAGCAACTGTCTCAGAGTTTTGAAGATGAGTATAAAGCCAGGAAGTATGATGAAAAAGAATTAATTTCTGTGGCCTGAAAGGGTTTGTTATTATGTCTTTGACCTACTATGGTTCCACCTATGATTTATTTTCAGCCCCTGGTGGTTAGAACCCAGGGAAGATCTTCTGATTCACCCAGAGGGCTCTGGGTGTGGTACTAAAAGTTTTTTTAAGTTTGGGACATTACTCATGAGCTGAAGTGAATGTTCTTAGGGCTGGTGGGGCCACACTGACTCAGGCAGGTCATGCCAAGTACAGACCAGTGAATGTTGTGTTCCATGTCACATTGTCTTCGGTGTTCCTTCCACCACACTGACTGGTGCATTCAGAAAGGCAGGCAGCTCTCATCCCATCATTCATGGAGAGCTCTGAACTAAAACTAACTTTGGAAAGAAATAAAGCTTTGAATAATTTTTCAGTTCTAAAAATGGTGCATGCTTTATATCAAATACAGATGACATTTACAAGTTCAGCTTTCGGATGTGTACATACATTGGTTGAAACTATGCCTCTTCTTTTCAAAATAAGTAAGACAGAAAAAAACCCCAGGTATTAATTTTACCCTGCTTTAGAGAAGCTGTAAAGTCTCTTCGAAATTATTTTGACTTAGCTCTTCTGTTCAGTATTTGTCTCAATATCAGTGACTGACAGTACAGATGGACATAATGTATTTCAGGAGATAAAAGGAAGCTAAACAAACTCATGCTATTTCCAGAGTAATACAAATTAAAATAATATACAAGTACCTAATTTTTTCCTCCTCTGCATTCATGCAGGGCTCTGTACCAGAAGTGCAGACAAAATAGGGAAAAAGTAACAGCTGACAGGGTACAACTTGGTTTCCCTGAACTTAAAAATAAACTGGAATTTGATAGGAAATACCTTATTCTAAAGAAGAAAAAATTGCCATCCACTGTATGGAGTTGTTTTCAGTGTGATTACTCAGACTAAGTGCTTTGTGTTTCAAAAATTATTTCAAGAAATTAATTATTTTTGTTTATATTGTGTCTATATATTTGTAAGCACATATGTATGCATGTATAAACAGGCACATATACACATATATAGAATCTCATGTCTGTCACAGAAACAGTTGTTAATTCTGAAGGTGTAAGAAGTACAGTTACAGAAAGGTACATCTCATGAAAGCTATGTGCATTACAGAGACTGGAAATCAGCAGATGTAGGAAAGTCATTCCTGTGCATTTTACATGATGTGTTTCAGACATAAAACGGGCAAATAAGGTCAATTTCACAAGTGAATGGCAATAAAATATTTACATTTATACAAAACCCATTGTAATGCTGCAGTAGGAAAAGTTTTTACAGTGTTCAGGAGTACTTAAAAATAGATACGTTTCAATCAACCAGTAGCTTATTCAGGCATGAGCTCAAATATAGTAGCTGCATTCATTAGACAAACATTTCTACTAATCCTTCAGCTACACTAATAAAAGAGTTATCCCTTATGGGCTGAATGTAGTAGCACAGGGTTCTCTTTTTAACTGTTAACATCCTTCAAAGACCAAGGTCTAATCATTATTAGTGACAGTATTTGATTTTCAGCAATTGAGTAGCAGATTGGTAACTCTTAACAGCATATTGGTAGAATTCCTTACTGAAAATGGAGACAACTGTACTTTTGGGAGCAGCTTATATACTGTAGCTAAAGTGAATTTGTTTCTGTTCTTTAAACAAAGAAAGCCATCAGAGAACAGCAGCCATCTTGTTGGACATTTTGGTTTGGTTTGTTTTACTCTTTTTATATCATTTGTCCTTTCACTCACACTTTTGTACTTTTCACTTGCTTTTGCACTTTTGATTCCATTGGTAAGGCAAGAAGAGTAAGTTTGTGGAGTCAGGCTCTCTTCACTGAGCAAGACAAGGATGCCAAGTCAAGTAATCACTGCTCTTCTCTGCTGGGTTAAATGAAAGACCTATTACAAATTTAATCCACTAATACTGATATAAACCTAAAATGGGCAACAACAGAGTGGTTTAGGATTCAAAATTTGTGTTGAATAACTCTGCTTTCTGTATAGAACTGTTTTCCAAGTTAACCTAAGTACGAATGTCCATTTTTCTGTTTCCAGTTTACTCTGACCTGAATGTTTTCTCAGAGCACATCAAGAACCTTTTAATCACCAGTGATGTCATATGTCCCTTCTCAATTTTTTTCCTATTTATTTTAAACCTCAGTGACCTGTGAGTCAACTACAAGAGTTCTTGGCCAAAAATCAGTGTAACAAACCAGGCAAGAAGTACCAGCCAAGAACCATGCAATGGAAAACTGGGATTAACAGCATGAAGATCTTCAAAACTGCAAGTTAGCCTTTTAATGACATTACTGCTGAAGTGAAGCAGCTACATTTTTTAAGTTGCTTTTAGAAGTTAACCTCTACAATTCAGCTCTTTTCCACTGTCATCTCCAAATGAGCATCATATTCTTTCTGTGTTAAGTGTAATCATTCTGTGTACTTCCAAGGATTTTTTCTGCTTAGTTTTCAGTTTCCGCTCACTGGAATGGTGATCCTACAAGCATGGAAACTACCTTTGTGTTTCTTTCTCCGTCCTCTCTGGCACAGACTTGACTTGTCCATCTTTGTGATCTCTCAGCCCTCTGCCAGTGTTGTGACCTTTGGTCCCTGGAAAACCACCCCTAATTTTTATAGTTGTGTGCTTCTGCCTCACAGCAATTTCATTTTGTCCCTTTCCAATAGTAATATCCCACCATCCCCTCCCTGTAATCTCTCTTCCCTGCTTCTTTAAGGTTGTCTATGAGGTCTTGATAGGAAAGATGCTAGCAAGGACCTTAAGATTACAATTAGTGTAGAGAGTAGCTGGCCAACAGCATGAAAAATTTAATTTGTAGTGAGATGAGAATTACTTGAAGGAGTGGGAAAAGGGCATTTTTCCCCTCTGTCTTGGCTGAGCCCCTTGGGGATGAGACAGAGGGCAAAGACCTTTATGTTTAAGGGGAGTAAAGAGTACCAGGAGTGTTTGCCAGAAGACTCAGACTGTGGAGGAAGAACAGCAGCCCAGAGATGGTGATGGTCCCTGTGGAACTGCTGAGACAAGGAAAAAAAGATTAGCACTCTTCAGCAGACAGGAAGGCACAAGTCTTTCCTTAGCAAAAGTTGGAGCCATAAATAAGCAGACCATACGTTGCCAGAGGGAGATGGCAGAGCAACCAGAAGTGGACAGATGCAGCTGGAGAGAAAAGTAAGTCACGGTTTGGCAATAGCCTAAAGTTAAAAGAACCAACTTTCATGCACAAACACCAGTGTACTGCAGGACTTACAACAGCCCATGTGGTCTGAGAGATCGTCTGTTTGAGAATGCTCCAGAGGTATCTGCAATTTTTTTACTTGTTTTATTTGTAGCAGTCCATCTCCCATGGTTCAGGTTTTGTTATTGTCAATGCTATCACCTCCTGTTTACACAGATTTCTAATTTGACTGCAAATTCTATGCAGTCCTAAAGCCAGGCATAGTGAACACAGCGTCAATCAGTCTGCATTTTCTGTTTGCAGGTGAAAAACAGGCAAGTAGTTCATAAGCTTGTCAAGCTACTGAAATCAGATCATTTTTATAATCTTAACTTACTGTCAGGCTAAGCAGAGGGGGTTTTTTTGTAGCTGAAGTATGTCTTGCATTTGGTCTGTACTTCATAAGAGCTTTTACTGGTGCAGTAATCTCTAAGAAAGCTGATAGGCGAGCAAAGCCAGTTGTAAAGAATCAGTGTAGAATAACTTAGCATAGTTTCAAATAGAACTTTAAATTGAGTCCTGTGTAATTTATAAATTAAGGAAGGAAGGAGAAAAAAGTGGCCTGTGCAAACAATGTGAAAAGTGAAGTGCATAAAATGAAATGAAGCAGTGATAGTACGGAGGACATATGGTGTGACACCATTCAGAGGTGGCACAGGCAGTGAGATACTCACTGCTGCCTGCACGTGCTGTTTCACTGCAGAAAGAGTTGTCAAATACAGATTCTGATATGTTCCTAATCAGAACTCTAGCAAACTTCTGGCAAGCTATTAATCAGGAGGATTGGTACTGAGGTAAGCAGGACTTTTCCAAGTTTCCTGAACATCTTGGACAACGATTCAATCTCCTGGAGTTAAGCCTTTGGTTATCCTGTTTCCTCGATATCTTGTGTCTGTTAGACTCTTGAGTGCCTCACTCTCTTGGATAAAACCAAGAGTTTTCTGCTTTGATTGGGTTACACCAACTATTTAACTTACTGCAGGTATTGCAGACCACTCTTAGAACACATAAGCACACACATCTCTTATTTGTAGTGGTCCTCCCTCCACCTCGAGGCAAAGCAGTCTGGAATGTTCTGCTTCACAAGGTGACATCTGAAAGTGTGGGGGTTTTTTTTGCTAGTTTATCATTCCTGCACATGAATGCTCCCACCTGCTGCTGCAGAGTTGGAGTGCCTGCTGCGTAATATCACTGGCTATAACCAAGTCTCATGTGGATATCATGGGAGCTTTTGATTTATGCTCTTTCAAGCATTCTGCCTGAGGCTAAATTTTAGAGTTTCTAGTTAAGGTTTTATTATTTCCATGAGGTTTAACTGCGTGTAGAAGATACCAGTTTTGTGAATACCATGGTGAAATAATTTGTTGGTTTGGTTTCTAGAAGAAAAGTTTTGCAATTTTTTTTTTCTAAAAGCAGTTGAACCCTGTGTTGTTTTGTTGGCAATGCCTTTAGCTGAGTGATCAGTTGAATGCTACATGGGGAAGCTTGGGGACCTGAGCCAAGGAACTTCGGAAGGTATTTATATCTTTTCCGGACATTTTCTCATACATTCATACTAGAAATTATTTTGCACATTGCAAATGATTTTTATTTTTCATACAAGTCTACTTCATGTGAAAGTATTGGGAAAGCAGTGAAGGTAGGTTAGTCTGGCAACAGTGAACACAACTGGGATATGTTGTCACATGCTGCCTGCGCGTGTTTTGGATGTAGTGCAGATATGCTCGCCTTCCAAGGCATAAATCCCAAGGAAAACCTGATCTCCTCCTTATGCTGCTGCTTGCCATAATGACATTTCTACAACAGGGTTCTGCATCAGTGAAAACAAATGGGGTTTGTATTATGGGATAGCAACATAGTTATCTGTGCAGACAAGGAATTGCATTTGAGTCCTTTCAGGAATTCATGCCTTGATTTATTGTCACTGAAATTTAATCTAGGGTGTTTTGGTTTTTTTTCTTTGGACTTTCTCTGTGAGAGTTCTAGTGAAAATATTGCATCACCACTTCAGGAATGGAGCAGCAGTGTTATTTTGATCTGTCAAATGCAGAGGCCATGAACTTTTCCCTGAGAAAGTCGGTGAAACAGCCTTTCTACTCACTTCAGGATTTGTAGTGTAAAGAATGCTTCCTAAAACTGAGGCCTCACAGTTTAAAACAGTAGCTCTCACAACTTGCTCTGCATGTGAGCCTGATTTGTTTGCATTCCTTGTTGGATGCAGTGAAGAAAAGTTTCCTTTGTGTGTGTGTGTGTAGATTTATCAGGACAAACCCCAGCACTACAGTAAGAACACTTGAAAAAGTAGTGATTCTTCAAACCTATTTAAACATTGTCTTGTCAGACTTTAAGTGGGCCTTTCTGCAAGCTTAAATGTGTTTAGGCTTTGTGAGTATTTCAAAACAGGTTTGGAAAAATAGTTGAAATAAAAAGTACCGATTTAAGAGGAAAATATGTGAAATAATACTAGACATTTGAAACATATAAAATCCCTACAGCAGTCATGCATCTATTTGACAGAAGCTTAAAAATAACATTGGCTGTAATGCTTGGCAAAATTGTGTATGTGCGAGGGCACGTATGTGTGCGGGTTTGTGCCTTTTAAAGGCAAACAGTGCTAACATGTCCTTACCAATTAATGTCCTGTTTGCACTTGATACCATCAGTGATCTCAGAACAACTCTGGAGATGGTGTTTAATTGTGGTAGAATGAGGGCATGGGTATAAAATTGTTTTGTAAGTCTCACTCATAAATATTGACTGTAGTGCAGCCATGGAGTGGGAGGGTTTAGGAAATCTAAAGGTTGGGAGATCTCAGGGCTCAGCTCTGTGCCTGCAGTTGGAAAGGATGATGTAGCAATGCTCTCACTAAGAATCCCAGTTAAGAGAGATTTGAATTATTCTTCGGATTTTTCTCATTTATGAACAAAATGTAGATAAGAATATGCACACACAAGGGTCCTTGTCCTTATTTGCTTTTTTTGCCTCTAAGCCACAGGAGCAGTAAAACCTCCATGAGCTATTGTCAGAACCATGCAAGGAACAAGATGCCCACTTTTCCAGACATCAGTCTTTTCTTTTGCCTTCCAGCACTTTGATGCCCAAGAAAGTAATCAAGCTATAAATGTGTGTTGCTGACAGCAGGGGACATGCAGAGCCATTCTTGCTTTTCTTTGCTCCTTTTTTTGCTTGTGGCTTTTGCCACCAAATTCTTCTTTCTAAGGACCCATAAGAAACAATGACCTCCCAGTTTCTTATTTATCTTTCCTTCTCTTTCCTGGACTCTGAGAGAGGCCTTATAGGAAGGAGTAACAGCTTTATCTGCAGTCACGTGAAGGGGACCTTGCTCCCTCCAGCATCATGGGAATGCCCTCTGGATAGTGCAAGTTTTGCAGCTGCTGGCTCTCTTGCTTCTTCCTTGCTTTCAGTCACCACCTCACACATTAGCCTTCCCTGCTGCAACACAGTAACAGCTGTCTTGTTTTCAGGATGCTCTTTGAGAGGCTGTATACCTACCCAGAACCCTCCTTTCTCCTGCAGCATGGCTTTTCTGGAATCAGAAAAAAAATTCAGGTCCTGGTGCTCCAGCGGAGTCCCTTAACAGGAACCCACAGGGGTTTGGACAGAAAGTCCCTGGCAGGCTTGGCTACTCCCTGTTAACCCTTGAGTTAGCAAAGGTAATGCAGATGGCTAAAGGAGGAGAATGGGAGGGCAGAGGCTTCTGATCCTTTCTCTTGGCTTCTTTCAGATGAAAGGGAGATTGGAATTGGGTTTTCTCCTTGAAGCGTTAAGTGAAGTGCCTCTGTGCCTTAAGGTAAAAATTTTCTTATACACTCATAAAATCTTAGAAATGGAAAAAATACAGCTGTTGATTAGTCACTGAGGTTCAGACAGCAAGCTGAGATCTCAGTCATGGCTGCGATCCCCCATGGATGGGCACTGCACACATTCCAAGCAGTTCCTGTTGCAAGAGCTGGGATTTACAGAAATGTCTGGTGGGATATCAGCCTGCTCCATGATGGCATGGCAGAGCTCACGTCCACACAGAGAAGCACTTCTCTCTCCCAAACAACATGGGACTCAGCTGGCTGTTGGGAATGGTCCAGAGCCCATCTTAATGTCCAAACTTGAACTGTGCCCACATAATGCTTGGAAGAGAGTTAACTGGCCTCAACCAAAACCATGCCAGAGGCCATTCTACCAATTCAGCTGAGTGGCTGACTGGGGTGAGTCTGTGCTCAGACACTGTTAGTTTGACCAGTCTAGACATAGCTGAAGAATATAGTTCCGACTCCAGGAAAACCACAGCCCAAAGATTGCCAAAGAGGCAGAGGAATATGAACGTCAGTTTCTAGTACATTCATTTTATGTACAAGTTACTGTGAACTTCTGTGACCAGCTGGAGGAGATGTGAGGTAAGGCCTTGTAAAAAGCAAAGGGCTTTGCAGGTGACCTTAGAGTCATTGGTTTTAGATGTGGTTATACATATGGAAGATGTCCTAGAAGTGACCTTGGGGAGCTGACAAAGAGAATCTTGTTGCCCTGACAGAAAAATAAGCCACAGATGGAAGAAGTAGTAGATAACAGCAGTCTTGACAAGAAAACATAAAAGAGGACAAGACTGAATTAAGCCAGGCTTGAAGGTTTTAGTCTTCAAATGACTGATAAGGGAGAATAATTAAACAGGAAAGAGTAAAGAGATGGGAACCATAAAATAATCAAACTTGCTGGTGAGCAGTAACTACTAAAATTAACTATTTTCTTCTGCCCCTGAAGAAGGATTTTAATCTTCTGCATTCATTTAGTCAGCTCCTATCTCCACCTTCATGTTATTTTTATATATTACACTTTTCTGAGAATATAGCAGATGGTGAATATAGCAGATGTAACTTCTATATACAGTCAAAGAACGTGCATATATATGCAGCTGCACAGAAACATACTAATGGCTCAAATATCTTTAGAGAAATATAACCGTAAAAGGGTTTGATTTGTAGGAAGAAATAGAAATCCAAAATTCATGCATGCCTGCAGTTCCCCATGTGCTATATTCCAGCTACAGCTGACAGCACTGCTGGTACAGCCAGGCCATAGCTGTCTGCTTTGTGAAGAACCTGTAAATGTAACAGCAGCTGCACCCATCCTATGGCTGACTGGCAAGGGAAGGTGTAGCTGTTGTTTTGTGTAACCCCATTACATGTGTCCCTGGTCATGAAGCACAACCTTGTGATGGGCACACTGCCACCATTTCTGTCAGTCTGATCACATCCCTACACAGAAGAGAAGAGATACGCACAATTTGACCCTCTGGAATATTTCCCTGTCTTCCCCTTGACATTGGCATAGTACTGACTGAACTGTATGAAAGCTGTTGGGAAATAAATCCCAGTCCTTACTCTTAGCTGCATCTAGTTGGACACTTTCAACACCATTTGGAAGATTTCATTTTAGCTGACCTTCAGGCATGACTTATTTTTGTGCTCTGAGTATTTTTAAGATGAGCCCAGAGGAACTAACTCCTAAATAACTCACTGATGAGAGTGGAGGAGGACACATGGTGTTGCCTTTCCCAATAGCTTTGAAAGGTCTGGAAAGTCCCTGTGTGGAGTTTTCAGCTTTGGAGAGAATTTTCTAAATGTAGAAAGCCTGAGCCTTGAAGTAGTCTTTGTTGCCAAAAGACTGAGTGAGAGAAAGAGGTTGGTTTTTGGCACGTCAGACCTTCCCTGTCCAACCTCATGCAGCTGATGGCACCCAGCAAGGGTCACTGTAACTCAGGTGTGGTGCTCTCTGGCTTCCAGGGCTACAGGGAGTTTCTGTGTGTTGTTTGTGGGTGAGCACCTGTATGGGAAGATAGAAAATAGTCAACTTCCTATATTAAGTATGGTGATACTTGCAAATAAACTGGAGTGGAAAGAAACACACTTTCTTGTAGGCTGGGGAGGCTACAGCAGGTTTTTTGGTGGCACCCGGGTCCCTCCATCTCAACTGAGAAGTGGCAGCTCCAGGCTGGAGGTGTGACTGAGCAGGTGCTTCTCTGCTGTGGCTGTGTGTGCCGCAGGTCACCTGCCCTGGATCTCTGCTCAGCTAGGACCGTCGGGCTGAGGAAGCTGCTCTTCACCTCTTCCCAGATGGTGTCTCTGGTGTTCCTGTGGGGTTAGCCATCCATGCCACACATAGAAAGGATGCAGAGGCTCACAACTGCTGAATGTCTTCTGGCAGCCTGCTCCCAATGGGGTTATGCTTGGAGCAATTGCATAAGGGGGGGCTACGAGACTGAATAGTTTGGATAGTCTCCAAATCTGAGTAGTCTCAAGCTAGTAAGCAAAATAAATGTACTCCAGGAGGCACCCTCTTTGCTTTTTTCTTTCTGGGGAGTAAGGAAAGGATCTGAATCGGGGCTCTGTGCTGCAGGGGCAGGGTATTTAAATGTTGCTTCTCCTCTCAGTAGGACTGCAGAGGGTTAAGCTTTCTTCAAGAAAAAACAGCAAAAGAGTAAAGACACAGACTGCTGGGTAAATTGATAACTGGTAGTGGCTACAATCTAATTACTGTGTCTACATATCTAATTAACTTTTTTCATATTTTTTTCTGATTTTTTTTTTTTGAGTAATCACTGCTATTACTTGTAAACAATAATTTTATAAGGTGTGAAATTCCTATACTGCTGTGTTTGTCATGATTCCTGACCTTACACCCCAGGGGAAGGGTGTAGTCAGCTTGGCATGAGTGATCCTGTGCCAGATGCGGGGTGGTTCATAATAAGAAATGTTATTTACAGAGATGGGAGGAGAGGGGGGAATCAGAGGATCAAGGTCCCAGATAGGCAGGAATGTGCAGGATCGGATATCTGCATTGGAGCACTTACTGCCTTAATTTGTGTTTCGCAGGATGCCAGACCCTTACGGCTCATTTCTCTTTTCAATGAGCATGTGCCTACATATAGCTATTTCCATTCCAGCCATAGCCCTTGTTTACATCACTAACAGACCTCATCACATTCGACTGTCTTATTTTTACATAACAACTAAAGCAGTGGAGGACCATGGACTATGCAGTGTACAAATTTTGAAATCAGCTTGAATATATGCATCAACATGATTTTAAAGACAGTGAAGGGACTTACAGTAGTGATGCTTAGGTGCCACAGAGTTTAGGTGGTGAGGGTTCTGGTGTTAGTTAGCCATTTACCACAGAAGCATTTAAGCTGGAAAAGACCCTTAAGATCATCAAGTCCAACTATTAACCCAACACTGTCAAGTCCACCACTAAATCATGTCCCTAATAAATGCCCTGTCTGCACATCTATTAAATATCTCCAGGGCTGGTGACTCAACCACTGAGTTACAGACAAAGATTGATTAGGGAACATATCAATGAAATTCACTGAAGGTACTTAAAAAAGAAAACAATGTAAAACAATTGCAAAATGGCTTGATGAATGATCTGTAAACACTGAAGAGAGGCATGTATATATCATCTAAGAATCTGTAATTGTCTGGGATTCAAGAGACTGATGGTAAAATCCCCTATCTAAACATATCCATTCAATGTGAAATTGCATTTCATTGAAGCAATACCAGTCAGCTCTGCACAGGACATGGAAACTTCCTTGTGGGACAGAGCATTCTGTGAGGCAGAGAGTAGTTACAACATGCCAAGCTAGAACAAATAAGCAGGTATTTCTTTCATTAGAGAATGCTCATTGTCTTCCCACTATCAGTGTTTCTCCTAGCTCATCTGGTGCTCCATTACCTCCTGTGTTCTGTTGGTGCTCCAGTCACTTAAAACCTGAGTGGAGAGAACTGAAAATTTGATATGAAGAAGTTGTGACAAGACATATAAAGCAGCTCTCATGGTAAGGGAATAAACTGGAAATGGTGGAGGTAGCAAACTGAATCAACTTTTAAGGTGCAAAGAGAAAGATTATGGGGATTTTACTTAAAAAGGGAGGAGAGAAACAAAGAGGATTTAAAAGAGTAAAGAGAAAGACTTGATTTAAGTGAAACTTAAGAAGGGGAAGGAAAATATTAATCTGCAGAAGTTTTAATCTGGCTACAGCCATGAAGTGTTTTCCTGTCAACCTGCTGACTGGGAACAATACAGACAAGGGACTAAACTGAGGAACTTTTGATCCATATTTGCATGACTGCAGACCTTCACAGCTTATACTTTTTTTGTGAAGAAAAATAAAAAAATACAAGAAAGGGATGAAAAAATCAATGGTGTGGGAAAATTAGTAAATCTTTCAAGCAATTGTTCTCCAGAGTCAGTGGATGGATCGCTCTCCATACCAATGTACATATTTCATGTGGGACTGTGGTCACATTCACCCTCTCTGTTTTCTGAGGCTGTTGAGCTAGAGTCTGGCAAGGTTTCTCGTGGCTGTCCACTAGGTTTGAGGTGAATTTGGGTTGTTTAAAGACTGTAGCCTGCTTCCTGAAACAGACCTGAGAAATGTAAACCACTATATATCCATACTAACATACCACCAGGGAAGAAGGCTGCTGAGCCTTACTTTTTCAGGCTGGTGATACTGGAGAGCAGAAAAGATTCAATTCTTTGACCCTGGCCCAAGTCTCCAGGTTGGTTTTGTGAATGCTGGTGCAATCACAATAGCAGAAGATTTCCAGGATATTGACGGTATTTTGTGTGTGTGTGTGTGTATGTGTGAAATTCAGAATTTGAAGGAGAGATTATTACAGTTTTGTAACTTGCTTTAGTGTTTGAAAAGTGCTGATTATCAAGAATACAGAGGGACTTTTGTGTCTAAATTTCCTTCTCTCCCAAAGTGAGAATCCGAAGAAGCAAAAAAGCATACTCACAAAACTTGATTAGAAATAAAATAATTAAAGATTTTGTATACCTCATTTCTGAGTTGACCAGCTGTGTGACATCAAAATAGACTTGGGGGTTTTAATCTGTATTTTCAAAGTTTGCTCCGTGATAATTAATCTTGTTTCAGATGTTTTGGCAAGCAAAACCACTGCTGAAAATTTAGGACACTATATTCTGCTGAAAATAAAAATCTGAATAGCTTGGTTTTGGGCTTTCTTGTTTGTTTTTTCCTCTCCATGTCCTGCTAAAGATTTACTTGTTAAAAATCACACATCATGTGTTGCCAAAGTAGGCATGTAGTTTAAATTGTTTTTTCTTTGTTGTTCTCAGTAGATTTGTGTCATGGTTTGTTTGTGCAAACATTTGCTCAACTCTCATGTGTTTCATAGGTCACCAGTTTGTCTTGCAGTGATGGCAGTGAGACTACATTTTGGTGAGTTAGGTACACAACTTATAGCTTAATAAACAGAAGTACCTAGTGAAAAAAGAAAAAAAAAATCAAGACTTGCACGTGCCTACAGTACAGTGCTTTTCTTCAGAAATCCTGTATTGCCATTTTGTTAAGTAATTTTGTGGCAGCAGAACTAATGAAGCCTGGTTTCCTATAGTTTTTTGTCTCATGGGTGATTGACTTTCACTATCTAAGAGGATGTGAGCCCCGGGCAAAGCTTTTCCCATCAGTGGGGTGTTTATATAAGGACTTTCTCCCATGAGGCTTCTCTCATATCTTGAACTCACAACTGCAAGTTTTCTCAGAGCCAGGGCTCTGATAGTATCTCTACCCATCTGTCTATTTTCAGGAAGAAAAAGGAGGAATTCAGCTATCTTTCACAAGTCTACCAGTGTTAGAAGCTGGTTGGAAATATCATTAAGAAATTGGTGGAATGAATACATAGGTGAATACAAAATGAATGATTACAATAGCCTCTAATTTCGTAGGAAATTCTACTGAAAATAACTTGGGCATAACAGGATGCAATATTGCAGTGACTATCAGAGATATTTTGTGTGCTTGAAAACCCTAGTTTAAAGTTTTTCTCAAAAGAGAAAGCAGATTTGATGATTTATTTCCAGGTTCTCCATGTTGTGTGCACAACAGCAGATGTGTAGAGTGCTCCCAAAATTGTGCTTTTGTCTTTTTTCTTTTTTTTTTTTTTTGTGAGTCTATACAGCTACTACCATCAGCTGTTAATTAACTGTGCTCTTTAATCCAGATTTCGTATTTTTCACTTCAGAACAGAAGATTTTTATTTCAACCCTACTATAAAAGCATGTACTGGCAAATGTTAAGTCTAATCTGTTTATTTTCACAGTTTGCTGGCAAATGTTAAGTTTAATCTTTTAGTTTTCACAGTTGTACGCTCATTTATAATTGTGTAGGTAATTATCCAGTCAAATGCAAAGTATGCACTATTATTTTTTTAAGAATTATGTTCTTCAGTGCAGTCCACTGAAACAACTTCTAACACTTCATGTATCTATTTGGATGGTAAAGGCAAAGTCATAAAGAGATAGTCCTAGTGCAGTCAGGATATAGCAATGCCTGTATTAAAGTCAGTGAAGTAAAATTCTGGTGTGTATGCTTTGATGCTGTGCCTCAATGATGCAATACAAATGTACATTTTAATGGTGCTTTTATAGTACTTGAACTCTTGGCTATATTGAAATGCAGTTTTTCAATCCTGATGTTTTTGGAGCGTGTTGAGAGTGTAATATGCATGGTTTTTATAGATCCCAGAGAGACCTCCCTCAAACTTTTCTTTTACCCACTCACAGAAAATCCTCCCTTGTTTGGGTGCTAGGGAACCCTTGTGAATTAGTCATAGGCAATGAGGTAAGAAGTGGAGTTTGAGCTAGCTGTCTATATTTTAATTAAATGAGAAACTCCGGATTCTCACTAGACAGATTCTTAGATTTGGACTTTACTTCTGCTGCTTAGAGTCTGAACTGCTGGAAATTTCCTGACTTCTTTTAAATGGCTTGTATTTTTGTGAGAGGGTCCCATGCAATTTTAAGAACTGCTGGGAAAATAAACTGCTTACAGTATTTAGAACTTTTTAGTGATCCATTTCCAGAGACTTTAGAGAGGTATTACTAGCATCTTAGTTCACATATGGGGAACCTGAGGCACAGAGGATTGAAGTGATTTGCCCCAGACCATTCAGCAAGTAAGAAACAGAATTAGAGTTAGGGGCTTGCTCTTCTACCTTGTGCCACATCCATTCAGACACATGCTGCAGCCATCAGGAGAGGAGAAGATGTGTCATTGGCTGGCAGTGAATAGCAGAGATCTTAACCTTCAGAAATGGCAACCACTTCACCTCTGTGGTCCATAGAGCGTCTGAAGAGTAGAAATTGCTGGAGGTTGGCACTTTCTGAAATTCAGACAGCTTGCACCAGTGTGCTGGCAAGGAGAAGCTTGTGTGTCTGCCTGTGCTAGGAGGAGGCATGCATGGCTGAGTCAATCTTCATGTAATTTCTTCTCTCACTCAATGAAAAAATACTTTTGAGGGTACAGAATGAGGTTGTACTGTTTTCTTCAGTGCTCAGCTGTGATGGTGGCTCTCAAGAGAATTATCCTTTCTTTCTTTTTGTGCAGACACCTCGTATTTCTTTAGATACTGTCTGGTCTCATATTTTATTAGATGAGCCATGTTATCATCTTAATCATAACCTAAACAAGCTTGTTTTGTCCATATGTACCACAGTAGGAGCCTGGGCAGGACAGACCAAATTTTGAACTTCTGCCCTGGAACTTGTGCTGTCTTACTCATGTAACCAGAGGTGGAGAAGTGTTTGTGCTATTCTTCCTACCTCCAATGCCTCAAATCACAGCTTTTCAGCAGCCAGACAATGAACATGTCTGATAGTTTTCTTGCTTCTCTCACAGGCTTCCTCGGACAGAGAGGGAGGCAAGCATCAGAATAACAGCTTTACACATGCTGTGAAAGGGGAGAACAAGCAAGAAACTATAGTGGGAAATGATGAGAAACTCCAGACAGAGAACTCAGTTCTGATATATTTTAAGTGATTCTTTTTTGCTTATGGCATTCAGAATGCCGGTGACACCCATTATATAACATGGTCACAGCATGGGAACTGAAATGTGAACTCCAAACAAACAGTAGAGAAGGAGGAGATCTGCTTACACCTGTTTTAAAGGAGAGTGCTGTGAACATAACACTGAAACCTTCCTGTGGAATTTTCTTAGCAACAGTGAAGAGTAAGTCTGTATAAGGAGTGTTGCCCAACAACAGCTCCTGCTTTAACATATCCCCAAGTCCTAAAGCTGTGTACTGTTGTTTTGTGCCTGGTAAACCATCTTGTCTGTGTATTCAGTTTTTCTTCCACTAACAACCCAAACAACTGGGCCAAGGGAGATCAAGATGAGGTTTTCATTTCATTCAGAACTCTGGAATCCAGCCCACTGGAACTTGTATCTTTTGAAGCTGTAATAATGAACATGCCTGCATTCCTTAAACTGCAGCACTCACCAAAATGTGCTTCCTGTAGAGCTGAATGAGGGCAAGAATATTGTCTGACCAGCAGGAAGAAAAGCATGGCAACCCTTCCTGGAAGGAGTCCTGCTGGGTTTGGGTTGATTGAAGAAGAGGATTCACCTGGGCTGGGAGTGGCCAGAAGGCTCCTGGCCCCTTTGCAAATACAGGAGGTGTGTGTGATGTGGCTCTTTTTAGTCCTCTGTTTTTAAACTTATCTAAGAAACCAGCTATTTCTCACTCCAGGGCTCTGCTTATTGTAGAGCTTCTGGGTGTCCCTGTTAATCCAAATTTGGAAGTAGATTTAAGAGATTTCTGTTGACCCCCCCCAAAAAGCTGTGATTTCTAACAAGTATTGTGAGGATATGACTTCTTTTCCCAGACCACTTCCTCCCTCATGGAAGGGAGGCCCTAACAGTGACCTAACAAAGAGGCCACATTCAGAAGACTGTCTTCTGAATCAGCTCCCAGAGAAGCAGAAATCACTTGAAAATTGCAAAGTGAAGTGAGTGTCAATAGGTAATGTTTCATACACAATATGTGGCCAAAAGAAGTACCCACAGTCCTCTGCTGAAGTGCCAAGGAATCCATTTGGCCTTTCAGTATGGCACATTCCTTGCTGACCTTCATTCACATGTGATGTCTTGGGGTCTGTAGTGTGACCATGACACACAGTTTACCTCATTTAGAGTTTTCTCAAGCTATGATCTCAGAGAAGTTATGAAGTCCACTCCCTGTCCCAAGGAAGGATCAGTTAAACCAACATCACTTTGTCATAGAGATCTGTCTGGTCTGTTCTTAAATACCGCCCATAATGAGCTCTCCAGACAAACTTGCCAGTGTTTGTTTCCTTTTTTGTTAGAGGACTCCTTTCCCCAAATTTCTCGTACTGTAAATGAAGCATATTCTTATCCTGTCTACACTGGACCTAGAAAATAGTTTGTTCCTCTCCTTTCTTTTTGCAGCCTTACACACAGAAGATTGTTCTCAGGTCCCTTCTCAGTCCTTTTCTCTAAACAACTTGTTTAGTCTGTCTTTCCCTGTATGTCAGGTTTTCTGAACCTCAGATTAGTTTCCGTCACTCCCCTCAGGGCTATCTTCATTTGGCTCCATCTGTGAAATGCGGAGTCCAAATGGGGCAGAGTACTTCAGCTGAGCTCTTTCCCATGCTGAGAAGGGAAAGCATCTAACTTTTCTATGTGTTTCACAGTCCTACCAGCATTTGCTATTCCAGCACTTAGGCCAACAACTATTACTCAGTTTGAGGGTGAAGCAGAAATCTCTAACTCATAAGCAAAGCAAAGCAGGTACTCAAACATCACATTTTGGTTATCACTGGCTCCAGGTGGACTGGGGGCTGAATCCACAGAGGGATCTTACTTGGCTCCCCTTCTTTCTTTTCTGTCTGCTCAGAAAGGGTGACAAGGTGTGGCTTGCCAAAGCAGGCTGCCAACAGCTGAAATTTCCTGTACAGCTGTAGAAATAAATAACTATTGAGCATGCCTGGTTCCCATCACACCCTTTCCCTGGTTCTGCTTTGCCCTTTCTAGCTGAAGTATCCTGCTATGCCATCTACTTGTGCAGGGAGGCACTGAGGATTGCAGAGTTCAATCCCAGGCTCTTGCATCGCTCTTTTCATGCCCAGGTTTTTTCTTTTTTGGAAGGACACAGATCAGCTCTGTGGGATGTTTGGTGCTGCATGGCTAGTGCCCACCTCTCTTGATATGCTGGGCTTTTTCTGGTATGACCTGCTCCAAATCACAAAAGGTGTGGCTTAGCTACATATGTGGGGCTTCACAATGCCAGAGATGACCTTTCTTACGTCACCTTAACTAATAAAAAACATAAGGAAAGTGATGGAATGATTAATGCCTCGACTGTCCGCACTGTGGATGCTATCAGAGACTTTAATTCCGTAGCAATTGATGGCAAATATCCAGTGACTGGGGATGAAAATGTGCCTTGATTTACTCTCACCGTGGGCTTCATTTAGGTACCTAATGTCAGTCTGTGGTACCATACACAATCTTTGAAAAGAAGCTTTTATAACTATTCTTTGCTGTAATGAAAACCAGAATTCTTTCAGGAACTGAACAATAAAATTGTTAGGCATTTGTTTTTCTGGCTAAATTTCCAGTGACAAAATATTCAAGGCATGTAGAGCAATTGGTTTTCATCTGAGAGATGGGATGGATGATGTCGGTGTAAAGTGTATGCTATTCTTATACATACAATTTTGTATTATATCAGTAAATGTATTTTTTAAAAAATATTGGGAAATCTTTCAGTCTAAACAAATATTCTGTTCTATGTGTTTACAGAATCTAAGGATCTGCTCTTTCTGCCTTTTTATTTTAAATCTCTGTGGCTTGAACTTGATCTTCTAAGTTTCCATAAGACTGTCCAAACTGGTTTGCTCTTAGAGCCATGTTTTAAAGTTTATTTTAAATATCTCTTGCAATCTATCTAGTGTTTATCAGTTCCAGGAAAGATCTTGACAGAGAGACTGGGTCATTTTTAAATTCTGTGTGTTTTTAGTGGCTTTTTAGTCCTTATAGATACAGCATAATTCTATATTGTTTAGCTTGCAGATCAGAACTTACAAGAAAAGAAGGTAGAGACACAGAATTCCAAGAGCAAACCAAAGCAATGAAATAATGCAAATATATTTGTGATTAAGTTACTGCATGAGATTTTATGGCATGTGTGATTAGCTGTCCAGCTCTTTTTAGGAGGCAGGGCTTGAGACCAGTTGTGGAACCTGCTCACAGGACATGGCATAGGGATAATGGCTTCTGGGTTGAAGTACCTGGCAGTAGTAGAGCCCCAGGTCTTCTCCTTAATTAGTGGGGGAGAGGGAATGGCAGCAGTGGGTCTCAGGAGTCAGAGGCAATATTTTCTATGGAATTAGCAGGCAGCCTGGATGGCAGATGCAGGCAGCCATTTGGTGTGCAGCAGATTGGGACTACACTTTTGTCTTAAAAAAATGTAAAAATATATCAGTCACCCTACAGAAAATAGTTTTGTTGGCAGCAATGTTACTGAGGTCTAATACATAACTTTCTGTCTTGTGGGTAGATCTTGTCCAATTTACAGTGCAAATGCCAAACAAACCTGTCCCAGACCTAATATTCCCCACAATGTTTTGCGTTCACTGATGTATAAAACTGTTGTCATTTTCCAGTGGAACTTCTCCTCGTTTCAGTTTAACAACCTTGTGGAATTGAATACATTTGACATCCCTGTTCCTCTTAAAAGGCAATTGAAGTTGGCTGTGTCCATAGAAATTATTAGGGGAAGACACATATAATGATCACACTTTTCCAATATCTTAGGAAACGAGGCCAGAATAATAATGATATGAGTTCGCTGAATAATATGCCGAATCACATCAGGATGTTTTTGGATATGAACTCTCCAGGTTTGGCAGGATCTTGCTTGGAAAATGAATTGTGCATTTTAGGGGTTCGCTGTAAAGTCAATTGTCTTCAGATTCCTTCGTAGGGCAGATCTTTACCTTCTGCTCTTCCCCATATGAAGGACAGGTGATGAAAAAAGATATGCATTAACATATTTAGATTGTAGGAAGTCAAAGGGGAAATGAGTTCAGATGGTTTATCTACTTTGAGCATTATATAACAGAATGTTATATCTCCCATGTCAGAGGGAGCTGATTCACTATTTACAAAATTAACTATATGATTCTACTTTTTAAAATATTGAGTAAATCCTTAAGACAGTAAGCAATGCCTACAGAGATGTTTGGCGCATGCTCCCCTTGAATTATCTGTTAATTGCTGAAATAAGTCACTTGAATGTCTTTGAAAAAAAAAATACTTAATTGCCTTTCAGAACAAAATCAAAGTTAAGCAATTAAAAAATTCTTTGTACTATCTTATGATGAATGCATAAAACCAGGGTTGCATCTGAAGTAGACAAAAATATGTAGTAGTTTAAGCAGCTCTTTGGGGGGAAGTTGGAGTTTTTTTAATTTCATGTCCTTCCCTCTCTTCCCCTCCTTCCCCCTTCTCTAACTCCCCATCCCAAAAGTCAGAAAAATAAAAAGTGGAGCAAACACTAAAAAACAGGAGCATGTTTTCAAAATTACAAAATTTTAATAGTCTGAAAACAATAGGTTGGAGAACTCTTTCAAATAACATGCTGACATTCTGATCACAGGTCAAAGAAATGGTAGATTTTAACGCCAGGAGAGGTTATAAATATTCATCTCTTTCAGCTTTCCTTATAGGACAAACCATAGAATTTCACCCTGCAGTTCTTGGTTTGTGCCTAGAACATTTGAGCCAGGTGTGAAAAAAATCAGTATTGACACAAACTTGAAGTAAATGCTTAATTTCCTCACAGTAGAAATTTGCATGCTTTACCATTTGAACTTGTCTAAAATTGTTTTGTAGCCATGGAATCTCAATTACATCGTTATGTCCAGCATTAAAGCATCTGTGTTTATAATGTGAACACCAGTGCCTGCACTGAGGTGAGGATATCAGCTCAGAAAAATGAGATTAACACCAAAATGTGTCACAAGCTCGGCGTGCATGAACAATTTCCAAAAGCTGAAGTATCTCATGAAGCCCGGAAATGGGGAATCTGTTGAATTACCAGCAACAGAGGTGAAACATCAAGTTTGAGTACCAACTACTGGTTTCCCATGTGCCTCTCCTTAATGATAATATTCTATGAGAGACTGTGATTTAACATAGCCACCAGACTGACACATAAGAACTACATCTAAGGAGAGAGAAAACAGTGGCTCTACAGTTTGTCTCCTTTTTCCAGAGCTGAGAGAGCTGACAGAGACTAAGTATGTCTGGTCACTTCTATCACCAGAAACATGATTTGCCATTTTTGCTGGGGTTATGAAGGTAACTAATGCAATTCTGTATCTTTTATGGTTGAAAATATGTTTTGAAAAGTATGCTTGATATCTCATCTTCTTTCTAGCATACAGTCAGCATAAATATGAAGTCTTAGGTATGCAACAAATTTTGATGAAAATTCTCCATCTAGAAAGAGGGAGAAGGCGGAAAAGTATTCAAGAAATGGTTATAGTGACATTTTTATTTTGAAGCTTAGGATATCAGAGGACATCAAGGATCTTCAAATACTGCAGGTAAAACTTTGGGCACACAAAATTCATTAATATTTTCTTTGTGAAGCCTCCAACTGATTGGTCTCTAGTACTTTGCCATTTTCATTTACAGGGTGTGCTTCTTGGGGCTGTCCTGTGTAGGGCCAAGAGTTGGACTTGATGAATCCTTGTGGATTCCTTCTAACTCAGAACATTCTGTGATTCTGTAATTTGTACTGTTTGTATTATAAACAGGGATGTAAGGTACTTTTCAGATGAAAAAGCAAAATCTGTACCCTAAAGGCATGGTTTCATAGATTTTCACCAAACATTCACAGAGTTGTTGCTAAGCTTCTCTGAAGGTGAATATTTACTAATAATCAGTGTTTGCTGAATACTATTGTCTTCTGTGTTCAGGTGAGTTCATTCCATGAACTGAACCACATTATAAATAGCAGGAGATATGGCAGTCTTCAAAAGATAGAGTATTCAAATTATATGCATCCTTTACCCTCCTCTCATCCTTTCATCAAGCTCCAAGTACACCTATTCCTTTTCCTTTGTCTTAAATATTCTCATGAAAAGTGGTTAGTCTTTACAGAATAATTGCTGCGTTTGTTTGGCTTTTTTTCATAGACGTAATGCTTTATAGTATTTCCTCCTTGAGAACAATTTGGGGAGGTATGTTTACAGAATAATTCAGATACAAGTATTTGTAACAATAAAAATAGATGGCTTTGATGGATAAGCATTCCTATCTGGTAACATATGCAAGGTATTATTGTGAGTGAACTTAGAGCTTCAGGCTCAACCCCACAAAGGGCATAGGTGTTCAAACCGGAAACACCAAAATACAAAGCCAGAAAGCCCTCACTTTGCTCCTTCTGGTCCTATAGTCATCAAGTCCATCTCTTTTTGAGGTTTTAACCTATCTACTGACAACTATGGTACCCACTATCCTGGAGCAGGGAAACAGATAATACTTTTCAGTTTGCTATATCTGTCTCCTCTTGACTACATTACTGCTTGCTTTGTTGATCATTTGGTGCAGCAGCAGTCATGTCAGTGAAAAAGAGGAAAGCATCAAAATTTCCTACTGCAGGCAGAGACCCACACACAGACTCAACTGGATTTGTCCAAACTTCTGCCTTTTCATTCTTTCTCAGATGTTTTGTGGGGAAGTTGTTTGTGCTCTGACAAGCAAACTATTGTGTTTGTTTGTTTGTTTGCTTTTTAAACACTAGGTATTTTTAAAAGTTCATTTTTTTATGCTCCAATGACTACCCCAGTTGCTACTATCCATTAGTATTTGCCTGGAGGATTAGGACTAACAGTGAGAATAAAGTGCCCGGCGTGTCTCTTTGATTATTACAGAACTACCACATGAAGTATTATTTGGTGGCAATTTTATGATCTGCCTAAGTGGAATAAAATGTAAATTTTATTACAAAAAGAATGCACCCAAGGACAGTGCAATGGGACCCTGACACAAATGTTTTGCAATAGGACACATTCTCATGAAGTGATTTAGTGTCTCAGCTGGGACTTAACTCCCAAGGAGAATTCCAGAATTGTCACTTACTGACACTGGTTTATTTTCAGTGGAGAATGCTGACTTCTCAGAAAAGGAGGAGGGACAAGAACCATCTCATTTGTTTTATCCCTGTGTTTGGTGGGTCAGGGCAAAGTTATCTGGGGGCAATTGTGCTGCATTCCTTGTCAGAAACTCACTCCTCAAGTGCTGAGCAGGGAATTTTAGTGCTTCCACTTGGGCTAGTTAAAAATAACAAATTGTATCAGAGGCTAGGAGATGCATTTTATATGTCTCTTGTAAACTTTGCAGTCAAAAATCTCCCTGAGCTGTGTAAACATGCTGCAATCCTGTTAACATCTGGCAAGCAGCAAACGGGAAAAAAACAATTAAAAAAAAAATCTTTAGCATAATATTGCAAGGCAAGTTTTTAATTAGCTGGGGTTGGTTTTTCCCCCTTATTTTGTATAGGCCTGAAGTGATTAGCAGTTTCTTAGTCAGAAAATATGCTGCTTCCACTGGCAATTCTGGTTACAGTGTAACTCCATCTACGGGACTGTCAGGTTTGAAATGAATCGTCATTGCTGCATTTCAGAAAACAGTTCTCCAGACTGTGGTGCAAGCTTGCAGGACTGTGTGAGTACATGTCTGCAGTCAGCATGTGCCAGTAGGAGATGTAAAGATGAATGACTCCTTGAATTTCAAGTGACATGGAATGCAAATCAGGTAAGTCACAGGCAGAAACACTAATTTCTTGAGAACTATGTCAAAACTGGAAACCATCTGAGTTCTAATTAATGAAATGAGAAAAGCCACTTTAGGCATTATTTTCCCAGAGGAGGATGTTTTTTAAATGATAAAACGTGTTATGGATGCTGTTCTTCTATGTAGGTATGTCCTTGTATACACATACCTAGGCACAGAGGAAACCGATCCATTTCTTCTCTTTTCAAATCATGCCTAAGAAAAAGACAAATTTTAATTTATAAACCAGACACATTTCTTTGTGATAAATCCAGCTTAGAGTTAAACGTACTTTGAAATTTTTCAGTATTTGTATCTTTTTGACAGAAGATGTCCATGCTTCATGCTCAGAAAATTCAGATATCCTTTAAGTGCACTTTCTCAAATGATAGAAAAGCCTTTCCAAGTGAATGATCTACTGCATCTCTGGAGCTCTGAAGTTCGTCAGTACATATTTTACTTACATGTGTTTGTCTCTCTGGTACCCAGAACTACCTCTTCCCTTCTTTTCAGTGAATTAATGTTTAACTTTAAGCCCAGCATGATTATGGCAGGGCTCAGGCTGGATGCCTCTTGAGGGCCATGCACATCCCTGTGAAGTAACACCCTGACTCTAATAGGAGTCACTAGCTGTGACATGCAGGTGGGTATTTCTGGCAATCCTAACTCGCTGTATCAGTGTGTAAAGTCTATGGCAATTTCTCTTTACATGGCATGACTTTAGAAGAATTTACTGACAACATGGAGATCAATCAATAGCATTTTAAAAATAATAAAATTGTTAAAAGTGATGGGCAAGATCTTTCTTGCATCTTTTCTTGAAGGCGGTCCATGGAAGGGCATGATTTTCATTTCTCCATCTGCATTGTTTTTCCTTTTCAGCCCTGCAGACAGGCTCTCTTGCTGCACAGGGATGGGAGAACTGGTGATTGTAGGGAAGAGTGCAAAAAAGTTAGGGCAGCAGGGCAAAAGAGGATAGTGAATATTATTCCACTGCCTACAATCCTTCTTGAGACAGAAAGTGTTTTGAGAGGATCCCAGCTTCTTGGAGGTGTTTGACTTCACTAAAGGCTGCTGAGAAAGAAAGGGAGAAATAGAAAAGACCAGCACATCTCTACCTAATGGAATGTCTGACCCTGATTTTGGGGGAATATCTCATTTTCGAGTCTCCCTTGGGCAGCTTAAAAGTGCTGGAGACTCCTGTTGAGGGGCATTAGGGTTTTGGGTTTTGGAGCAGGTAAACTCCAAACTAAACTTCAACTAAGTAAGCCACTTGGGTATGTAAATGAGATCTTTCTTCCTTGAAGGTGAACATGTAACTAAACACTGATGAATCAGGAGCTAAATTATCATAAAATAAGTCAGTGATGCTCTTGTTTCATTGGAATGGAATGTGGTATGACCAGTTCGATGCATATTGTGATACATTGAGTGACTGAGGGACTGGAGCTGTTTGGAGTCAAGTCCTTAGAGTCAACTGCAGAGCTTAAAGTAGCAAAATGCAACAAAACTATTTGGGAGCTGCAGGTCTTGGAAGAAAACGCTCTCCATTGTGTCTGTGCCTAGACAATTTCATCTTTTGTTTTTTCCCTCATCATGAAGGTTCTGCTGTGATAACTGTGAGGCATTGCTGTCCTTCATTGTGCACTGCCTCTGCAGAGCCTTCTGAGCATCGAGATCAGGCAGGTATATCTGTGTCAAGTCACAAAATATGGGGGAGTTAAATCAGGACATTCTAAAAGTCTTAACAGATGTCAAGCAGCCGTATTCAGAATTGCCAACACCTTTATTTTTATCTTACTCAGTTTGTTTTCAAGCTTGAACATGTGTGTACACTAAGATTAGAACGATTTGCATGCCAGGTTCCAGAGTTCAGTTATTTTTGAGTTAACTCCCTAAAAATAAATATATTTTTTAAAAAGTGTGTAGCATTTGATCAGGAGAAGAAAGGGAGATGATTTTATTTAAAGCAGAAGTAAAAGACACTTTTTCTTTCAAATTGGTTAATTAAACAAAGAAATGGCAAAGCTATGCATGGACATCAGGCACAAAAAAGAAGGTGGTATTCTCTGTTGACTTCCTCCTTTCTTGAAAGGTAAAGATTAATCTAATTTCTAGATCCACGAGAGCTGGTCCTTATAGCCATTATGAGATATCTGCTATACAAGGAATCTGCAGCGCTTCAAGTGAAGTTATGGTGCAATGCACTAGTGCCCCATGCTTTTATACCAACATTTATCTATTTTTTTTTTCTAGTTTTCCCGTTCCCAGATAGATTGAAGTACACTTGAATCAAATATCCAACCAAACTTTTCTGATATGTGACATAAATTTAAGATATTCCATATGTCTTGCAGTTAACATCTGCTTGCAGATGTAGGTTATGTGTTTGTGCAAGTTAAAACAGAGCTAATAGATTGCTTAATAAGACTACTTATGGCATAATCTAGCTTTATAAAGTCCAGTGGCTATGAATTCTTCTTGGGGCTAATCCTGAATTTACAGCATTTTTATATATGATGATCAGAATCAGGAAGAAATGTTCTGTAGATTCAGGGGAGCAGTTACAGCCACTCACTGTGGCTGCTACTGTGTTAGGCTGGCTGCAGTTACAGCCAAGCCCCTGTAGAAAAGCATTTCTATTTCTATTTGATTATTAAAAACAGTGGTCCAGATGCAACATCTGGCTCAGGAAATCCCTAAACTCCTGATTGTCGGAAACACGGAGGATATTAAGGAAGGGGGGTGTGTGGAGAGGGAGTCACTCTGCATGCACCCTGTTCTTATATTCTTTTCCTAAGCATCTGCCTTTGTCTGCTGTCAAAGGCAGGATATTGGGCTGGATGGACCTTTCATCTACCCCAGGATGGCAGTTTTCTGTGTTTGGGGGGTGGAGTGGGCTGTGGCTGTGAAACTCCATCATCCAGGATCTGACGATCCCAAACGTGACTTTCCCCTCCTGCCTAAACCTTTATGGCTGTAGTACTTAATCTGCTTTCCTCAAATCCTGCTCACAGCAGAAGTGCAGCATAGGGAGAGGGAAAGAGTTGGCCCCCTCCTCAAGGGCTGTGTATTTTTATGTATTTGTTTTGGCTTGGATGAAAATTTTTTTCTTCTTTTCCACTCTGAATAAGGAATTCCGAAAAGTGACATCATTTTTAATCCCTGACAGTTTATGGGCTTTGAAAAAGATTCTGGATAATGCTGAGCAATTAAGATGCCATTTTAATAGTTCTTTCAAGTGAAATCAAGTGAGTAATTAAATAAAATTGAATGAGGACCATGTCAGGCCACCCACAAGCCCTCATATCCACTACAAATAGATGAATAAGTTAAAGTGTGGGACAAATGCTATGTCTAAGTGGTCCTATTTATGTGTTATTGGATGACTCTAGGAATGAGGCTTTCAGCTGGAAGATTTGTTTCCTTTGAACAATGTTTCCAAGCAAGAACATGCAAGATTGTCAATTGCTATTCAAACAGCAGTAACTTTCCCATCTTTTTAAACATTTTGTAGTAGTGTTAATGCCATTGTTTTGTATAGATGGTCTGCTGTAAAAGTCACAGAACATAAACAGGAGTTTTCGCATTAAATGCTGGATTAGAATTTCTGCTGCCTAGTTATTAGTATGATGATGTATGAATGCTTTTTGAAAGTTGCTTTAGGTTGTAAGCATGGGGTATGGCATTACACACGGTTTGCATTCATCCTACACAGATAAAAAAAGCAAAGTGCAGACAAAGGGAAAACAAGTACTTTTGAGATAGTACAATAACCAAGTTGGTACTGAAAAAATGGTATCTCTCAGTTGTAGATCAGTTCATTTTCGTAGTGGTGAAAAAAACCTTTTTTAGGCTTTTTCAATCTTACATGTTAAATTTTGTGCTAGGATTTCTTACGATAATTAGAATATTAACTGGAAACTATATTTCTGAAGTCTATTCTTTGTACTGTAACTGGGTTACCTAACCTTGTCTTAGATCCATGCAAAATATTGATAAAATATTGATTTTAAGAAAATATCTCATTTGAAATTAAGACAGAGATATTAATACCATCACATATGATAAGAGCCTTGAAAACTTGACTTACATCTACAGCATTATTGTTACTGAAATGCACATGAGGGAGGCAGCGATCAAAAACAACAGCCAATATAATCTCATTGTATTTCACGTATAGATTCACAGAAACACTCATATAATTCCTCAAGAATTTCCTCTGTAAGATACTTTCTGAGCACAGCTGGTGGAGTGGGTACCAGATAGCTCTCCTTGCTCATCCCACACAAACTTGTTTTCCCTTCATCTCAGGGAATGGATCATTACTCCATGCCTGTAGGTGCTACCCTGGTACAAATACGTGCTTGCTGTTTTCTTTCTCTCCTAAAACGTGTTTTTCTGGCTTTACTTTAAATTTGGGACAATACAGGCCCCCTCTGGTGGTCAAAATACCTTCTGTACTTTTCTACAGTATTTCACTCTAAAGATGTTTTGCTGAGGGGCCAAAATGTCTGCTTTACATTTTAAAGTAATACGACCATAGTTAGTTCATTTTTCTAAGAAAACCACTGGAATGAGCCAAAACTGGAGGAGAAAAATGCGTAGGAGAGGTGTTCCAGCGTGTGTCAGGTCCCAGGAATGTGATCAGTGACACTGACGGGTGCACGCAGAGAGTAGCTGCAAAATTCATTGCACCATCTCTCCCTGCCCAGCTGGCGCGTGAGAGTAGGGATGGTGCTGGAATGCCAGGGCTGGCTCTGCTGCTGCAGGCAGGATGCTGCATTAGGGAGAAGTGGGAAACAAACTCTTGCTGCTGAGGAAAAAATACCTGTTTAATTTCTCTGATCTCTAGACACCACAGGCATACTGGATATGGCATGTTGAGGTACAGAAATCAAGCATAGGCCTATTTACTGGTTTCAATGGCTCCCCTTAATTTGGTAGAGTTGTGCTAAAAATAGCAAAATGTTTGGACTTACAAGAGGGTTATGATATGCAACATTTAAATTTAGAGGAAGACTCTTCTAATCACTTTTCCTCTAATACATTTGCATGTGAAAAACTGGCATTTCCCTTTGCTGTTGTGTTAGTGTCCTCTGTGGCAAGGTATTTCAGCAGCATCTGATTCCCTGCAGGCTGAGATAGTGATTTCAAACATGGTTTGGTTTCCCCAGTAGTTTCAGAAACTATGGCATCTTTAAAAGCAACTACCATCTGTGTCACTAGGAAGATAATCCCAATGGCTATCCCAAATCAGTCCCAACAGACACTAGACACAGCTTCTCTTTCCCTTCTGAATCTGGCTGCTTCTCGCACATTACAAAAGCTTCCACTGGCATTTCTTAGCCTGTTCCCTAAGCCCTGGACTTGGCTTTCTGTCTGCTGCCTCCCAGCAGCCACACATACCATCCGCCACTCAAAGCATAAAAGTCCTGTCAACACAGCAGCTGACCAAGAAAAAGAGTAATTCACCAATGTGTTTATTCGCTGAAGAGCACTCGATCAATTCTATCAATGGTGACAAAGAGGATTTAATAGGAACATACAATAATTCTGTTGTTGTTTTAAAACCCCACTAGCCACAATAATGGCTGCTGAAGCACTTATCATTGTCATGTGATTCCTATTAGCCTGTTCTCAAGGAAGTCAAGCAAGAGGGATTGTGCTGTTTCATAAAAATACATTAAATGTGTTTTAAGGGTTTGTACTTGCAAGTTTTGGTTCCCAGAATCACTTTTCTTCATCTCCTAGTAGCTCTTCTGCATACCTGTGGACTGCAGAAAAATCACTCTGTGCCTTAATCCACTGTGGTGTTTTAAAACTGCTAGCAGGGGTCATCCTGGCCAAAGGCTTCTGAATGTTTTTTTTCTTTTCTGTAGGAAGTCTGAAGGCCCTGCACCATTTCCTGGTAGGTTTGTACTGTCAGTAACTGTGTGCTGCCATCAGAAAAGAAACGAGCTGTCAGAGTAGCTGGACCGCTTAGAGTTTAGGGTATGGGGGTTTTATTCCAGTTCATTAATTCCTATGTCATAAAGAGATATTTCTGAAGTAGAAAGTTAGAATGGGCATGAAAATTTTTATTTGTTCTTTTCAATGTAGGATTAAGAAAAGAATATTTTTAATGAGATTTCTCTTATGTAGCTACAGCCCTTTACCATGTGAATAAGCAATACTTGCTCACAAGGTTGTGAAGAGGATAATGGCTTTAAGAAAGAAAATGAAAATGAGTTTATGACTGCTTTGAACTTCTTTTTCAAAATTTCAAAATTTGGATTACATTCCAAAAGAGCTTTTTCACCTTAAGAAATGAAGACACTATTCATATTCAACCTTCAGAGTCCTTCTCCTTTATGGAATTGAAACAATTGTTATCAAAGTCTTGCTCATGTATCAAACTCTGAACTTGGTCCTTGACCTTTTTGATGAGCTAAATAGTCAGAATTCATGGGTTTTCTCATAGATGATGTTTATTTTGCAGGTAACTAATTAGCAGTGCTTCAGCTACTTGAAATGGAATTGTTAAGGTGTAAGTCATGCCAGGACTGTGGCATGGTTATGGAAAAGGTGAGTGACCAACCCATTTTCTATCATGGCCTTGTTTCATCTTCCGTGCAGTGAGCAGTGGGATTCCTGGGGCACCAATTTTGTCCTCTACTGAACATTCCTGGAATTCCCCTTTGCTGGCTTTTGTTCAAACAATGATTTTGGTACGGGGCTTATAGGACAAGGAAGATTGGTCATGTCCTTGTTAAACACTCTTGTGGCTTTTCTCTGAAGTTACTCTGATTTATCAGCATCCCTTTTGAACTGCAGGCACTAGGCCAGGACAGTATTCCAGCAGTATTTGCTCCGGACTGCATGCAGACATATGATAGCCATCCTACTGGATACACCCCTGGGTATCTGCTCATGTATCCAAGAGCAGCATTGTCTCTTTTAGCAGCATGTCACACTGGGAGCTCCTGTTCAGCTGACAAAGCAGCATGACTCCAATGTGTTTCCAGCGACCTAAGGCTCATGAAAGAGATCCCTTTTTTTCCTAACTTCAGTTAATCATGAAGGGAAACAAGATTACATTGAGGTCTTTTTAACCTTTTTTTTTTTTCCTGGGGACTAGCTTCACTCCTGTGCCCCAGAAACAAAGACCTTAGGTATGAATGGCTAGATGGCTGAAAAGATCCATTCTCTTTCTTTGTTCAGGCAATATATAACAGATGCCAGTAAAGGTATTGAAAGAACTTTTGGTATGGGCATATGCATTCCTTTGACTGAGTGCTTGCATGCAAGAAAGTTTATATAATTATGGTAGTAAGAGCTGATATTTGAATACTATCCTTGCTGCAAACTACTAATTAAAGTTGAACAGGATTACCCTATTTATCCTACTGCTGGTAGTGAGAGCTGCTCCAAAACACTGTTCAAAAGATCAGTGAAAAAAAATGCTAAGAAAAATACAGTATGCAAGTGAGTAGTGGGCAGGCATAAAGGGCGTGTATATCCAAGCTGCTTGAAGTTCCTAATTACTGTAAGATAGTGTATTCATGTGACAGAATCTGGCTGAGATTCTCCATCCTTCTTCCTCATTACTACCGTTTGCAGCTCCCCACGGTCCTGCCAGGGAAATCCAGCCCCAAGGTGCTGTGTGCTGCATGCCCAGCAACCTGAATATCAGAGGCTGATAAAGATGTCAGGTCACGATCAAGGGACAGAAAGAATTAAGTAAGGAATTTCACAGCCACACACAAGGGTGGTGCTGAGGAAGAGGGGATAGAGACAAAAAGGATTTTTCAATAGAAATGCCCAGTTTACCAGCAAGATGAGCTGAGGGCAGAAAAGGAAATTGCGTTGAGCTGGTAGATCTAAACAAAACAAGCCAAGAGCTGGGCCATAACATAAGGATGATCCTCCACAGCAGCAAGTAAATGAAGGCAGAAGCATGCGCAGGCTTCATTGCTTCGTTACAAACTCCCTCGTAGTGCTCTGTACTTGGCAGGCTCCCGGCTCACCCTCTGTGCCAGAGGATTTTCCTGACTAAAGCAGTCTGCTGGCAGATGCTCCCCCATCACAGACCCAGAGATACCATCTCCCAAACAGCCTTGTGACTAAGAGGAGGCTGACTATATTATCGTTAGGGTATGCTGAAAAATATAGATAGGAATGCTGGTTACAGGAAAAGCTTTGAACATTGCCATGCTCACAGGAACAGAGTGCTTTAGTGTGTGAGGTTACTCAGTGAGATTTTCCCTTAAAGACGGGGCTTACTTCCAAACCATCACTCTGTAACACCAAGGTAGGAAAAAGTAAAACAAAGCTCCCTATTAAAGCTACATTTGGAAAGCATCCTCTTCAAGGTCTTCATGGGCTCACGATGCTGCAGGCCGCAGTACCCCAGCTGTGGTGTGCACTGGTGGGCACTCAGAGACACTGTATGTGGCTTTTCGGCCCAGGCAGAACCACTGCCGTGGTAGAGACAGCTTTTCCCAGCCAGGATGGCAGGATTGCTCTCTGTCTGCCTGTCCCATTTTTCAGGGCCCTGGAATATCACATGGTAGTAAGGGGATTATGTCATGTCTTCCCCTTCCTCCTGCCTGCTTCCCACCCTTAAGGTCACTTGGTTAATATTTCTATTGTATACTTTGATTAGCACAATCCTGGCTGCAGGCTACCTTCCCCTGTTCCTGGCCTCTTTAAATCACAGCAGTTTATATAAGATACATTATTTTTAAAATGTTAATTGTGCAAGGACCTTTTAGAATTTGTAATGTTTAGCTTGCTGTGACCTTTGCACAGGATCTGCCCGTGACATACATTCAACATACACCAGTTTGTGGTGGCAGGCTGCCAAAACTACCCTGCCTCTTATCACCTCTTCCCTTTACAGTTTGTTAGATTTCTGAGAAATGCTGCCACAGGTGTTAATGCAGTGAAGCCCTACCTGTGTCTGTTCCTTTACACCTATCCAGTGCTTTGTCAAACTGAAAGGTTGCCCTTGATTGGCATCTGAGAGGGTCTGATTTATGGCACAGCAGAGTCTGAGAATACAGACTAGCCCAGTGAACTGAAGTAGAGGTTCTATCTCAGGAGGGGTGCAAAGAGGAGCTCATGTACCCAGAGGGGTTTGCAGCCTCTCAAGGAGAGACGTGCCTCTAATGACTCTCCGCTGCTATCAACTCTGAACTCCTGTAGCAGCGTGAGCCACAGTGGTGGGTGCAGGCATTAGCAAGCCCACTGACCAAGTTCACTCTGCTCTTCACTGTCCGTAATGTGAGTACCTATTGAGAGGTACCAATGATAAAGCAATCATGACAATGACAACTGTGTGATTTCACAGTGTCAAGCTTAGCATGCCGTGACAGAGGCAGATCTCAAAGGAAGATGACCTCTGGCAGTGAAAAAAAGAAAAAGCAACCGTGAGCAGCTGGGAGGGTGCCCAGGAGCTTCAGTCTCTGATCCAGTTCAGCTGCAGATACAGCAACACACCCAGGCAAAGCCTCATTAACATCTTTATAAAAGTCTGCAATATCTGGGTGTTGTCTGAAGGTTTGCCTTGAGCACGCCCACGCAATCTGAGCCTCAGCTGAGTTCAGCTGTAGAATATACAGGAAAAAGTAACAATGCTTCTTTTTAAGAAACAGATATCTGCATCTGAAATAAGTCACTGTGCTTGACTTAGCCAAACCAAATTCCTGGTGTCTGGAGTTTTGTCTATCTGGTGATAGTAAGATTAGATACAATATGCATGAATATACTGTGCGACCATGCAAAACCAAATAGTGCCGCAAAGATAATTGTGGTTTAATTAATACGGTCTGCTGCTCCATGCTCCACCAAGTTTTTGATTATTTGTCCATCTTTAGATTTTCAACAAAGCATTCCTGCACTGTTGGATGCCTTCAGAAAAGGAAGAGAAAATGTATCTTCCTTTCCATTTTGGAAGTTTGGCTTGTTTTCAAGCCATTTCATTCAATCAAATAAATTTTTTTTGTTTATTAACAACACATTTGGCATGTCCATTTTTCAGGACTTTTTTAAGATTCTAAATTTTTCTGAATTTCAAAGCAAAGAACATGAAATATTTTTTACACATGGCATAAGAAAACTAAAGCATTTTGAAAACATGATTTGGTTAAGGACATAAACACGTTCCTGAAATATTAAATTGACTTGTAAATTTTGTTGAACAATTTCAATTTCATGTCTCAAACTCCAGCTTTTAAAAACATATTTATCTTAACTACAAAATGGTACTTTCGCCCACTCACAGCATTTGACACTGGGTATTTTTTTCTTCATGGTTATTTGGTGTAAAAGGCTAAAAATAAAAGCATATTGTTCTGAGCATTGTGGACAGCTTTTCCAGACAGGGAAAACTGAGGGTTTTATGACTTAGGAAAGCAGAGTTCCCAGAGGGCTGGTCTGCTTTTTTCCGCTCTTCCCTTTAGGATTTTCTGAAAACGTTTCACTTACTGTTGACTTTGCAGTACATTTATAGTCTCGTATTTTTAGGGTTTTGTGCATACCTCCCATGTGTGCGTCCCATGCACAGAGAGGTATCACAGCACGCTTTTGTGCGATCACTCACTCAGACGTGACCAAAGATTCAAACTGGTGGAGGGGCCTGGTTTTGGTTTTCCCCTTCCCAACCACTAGGCAGAAATTTGCTGTCTGCTTAGAATGGGTTCATGTGAGTGGTCAGTGTCACTGGGGCAGCAGCACCGGTAGGAGGGGAGCCCTTGGAGGTGCCTGCTCCAGCCTGGAGTGTCCCCTCGTCCAGCTCCCAGGGCTATGCCCCAGCTGAAAGCCCAAAGCAAAAGCTAAGCAGAAGCAGTGCAGCAAGGTTTGAAAGGGTGAAATATGCCTTTGTCTGCTCCCTTGTTATCCTGAACAGCTGGGTTAGAGCTGCACACAGCCCACGGCCATGAATGGCTATATTAACTTTAAAAAGAAAGTCCTAATTTTGATTGGCTGAGACAGCTGTCTGATGGTACAGCTTTCCAGCAACTTAGAATTTCTGTGTAATTAGGGAATTGTTGCAAAACAGAGAACTATAACATTATATGAAGACTGATACTTAAACTGGGATAGCCAAATTTACCTTCTAGTTGTATCTAAATTAATAATCTAATTTTGAAAGGAAATCAGAACCTAACAGCTGCTGGTGACTTTTCTTAAACTGTTTTAAAAAGAGTCAGATTATGACTTTTTTGAGTATTTGGACACTTGATAGGCTATTCTTAAAGTATACTTCTGTTCGTTGTTGATTTTACTTTTTTACCTAGCAGTTTAACTGGTAAATATACAAATGCCCTAAAACTGAAACCACATAAAAAGTATTTTGTTTTCAACAGAGGGGTCCAGTGTGAATTTCATGTTCAACATGTGAGCCAGAATCTGATTAATTGTCAAGCAACTGTATGCCAATATTTCATGGGTTTTTAAACTGATAAGCTTCACTGTCAGAGTAAGCATTCTTATATTTGAAGTTTTCTAAAATGTTATTGAAGTGTGTTTTCTCTAATATATCTAATTATTAAAGTCCTAATTTCACACTATTTAAATATTTTGTTAAGGCTATATTATTTGAATGGTTTTTTAAGGCTGAAGCTTAGTTATTTAACTGATAAATCTATTAGTCTAGTTAAGAATTCTTAAACATCACACCTTTTTTAGTGGTTTACGACAAGAATATTGTCTATACCTCTGTAAAGGAAATTTATATTAACAATTACAAGGTATTAGGAAGTACACTGGATATAAAATCCTGTATAAACATAGAAGTTGTTATTAATCCATAAGTGATGTGCTAATAGGCTTGCAGTTAACTCAACATATGTGTATATCCATTCAGGAAAAGCCTGAACTTTGCTAAGGTGGAAAGAAAATTCTCACACAGAAAGCAAGGAGTCTGTATAAAGTGGTGGTGCATAAATGGAGGCTGGAAATTAAAAGAGAGTGTCAGCTTTACAAAGAAGTGGTAATGAAAATGAGGCTATGAAAATATGTTGTTATGGGTATGCCTGTTTCCCAGGGCTGATTGAGTTGCTCCTAACAATAAGGACTGCACTGCTGGCAGTCTCACCCAGGGATCTTGCTTTATGGTCCATCTTGTTCCTGTGTAATGAATGAGGTTGCCTTCCTATCCTGTTAAGCTTCCATTTACCTGGGCATGGTACTCAGGAGAACTGGACTATAATTCTGTGAAAGTTTCCAGCACAGGGCAGGAAAACAGACAGACATACGAGTGCGAAAGTGTTAAAACTGCAAAGCTCAGGCATCTTTGTATTCCAGCTCCTCAAATTTAAAAGGATATCTAAGCACTGCTTGTGCTCTTTGCTGGATCAAAACTTACGTGTATGACATGCAGTGTGTCCTGCCTCTTCTTCCCTGAGTCTATTTTCTCACACTGTCCTGGAAGTTTCTGCTATGTCTCCCCTTCACATTCCCTCTGATCCCATGCTGCCAACATTTCCAAGGCTGAGTGTCTCTCTCCTCTGTGTTTCTGCTTGTCCTTGTGAGGTGGAAGCAGGCTGTGTTTGGGTGCAGCAGATGTGCTGTGCCCAGGGCTGTGGCGGGAGGGGGGCTCCCACACTTTAGGTTGAGCCCCCACCCCCAAAACACAACCAGCTGTGCCTGCGAGACACGCGAACCCTGTGGGGCCTTCAGCCCCGTAAATGGCTGCACACTTGAAGTCCACTGTGCCTAATTAAACCCTTTTCCAGCACACCAGAGGAAAAAACCAAGTAATATCCATCATCCTTTTGCCACCCAAACTGCTGTGTGTGCTAGAAAGTCCAGCGTTGGCCTTGCTTTCCTTGGCTTTTCCCCTGTGTAAAACAGGGGTACAGCTGTGCCAGTGTGTTGAAGTCTATAAACGAAAAGTGTTGCGTAGGTGTGATTATTATTAGCTGCTTAATAGAACTAGACAGTGTTACAAATGAACCTGAGACAATGAACCACAGCAGTGTCAGCTGAAACCCAGATAAGCTGACATTTTTGCTGAGAACTACTGAAGTACAAGAAAAAAAATAAAATTGCTGTAGCATTCCTGTAACTCTGTCAAAATTTCTGTCTACCTGAGTCAAATGCAGAAGAGACCACAGCTGAAAAGATCACTTTTTGGCTCACACTTTTTCAATGTCTCTTTTAAAAAAATGTAATTTTGAACAGCTAAGCACCTTTTTTTTCTGTTGGAGCCTCACAGAGATTTCCTGACAGGTTAGTATATCCTAGCATACTACTGGCAGCTGTGTGCTTAGTGATTTTGTCCCACACAGGTGCTTTCATTGAGTCAGGATGACAAAATCAGTTGGGGACACCAGGGACGCAGAAGTATGATTTGCCATCAAGAAATAAGCTTGGAATGAACACATCACCAAAATCTTTGTCTCACAACTGCTCACTGAGAGTGGCCGTATGCAGGAGTGACTGGACCGTGATCCATGCAGAGTTATGGAGGGCAAACACATGAGGCTAAACTGGGAAAACCTGTGGGGTTTTCCACGTGAACTTCTCTGGGCTGAGGAGCACCAGGCTGTGTGTGTTTATACAGTGTGTATCACAACTGCAGCCAGCACAGGGAATTGTGTTCTAACAGGGACAAATGTGGGGGTTTTTCTCCACGACCTTGCCCTGTTAGATTTTGGTACGGTCCCCCAACCCCTTTTCCTCTGACTCTCTAACACCTCATAAAACAAAGTGCTTGCTTGACTTGCTGGTTTATAACAATGAAACTGCTACATATAACTTAGAGATTTTTCTTAGCCTTTTTTATTTGTTTGTGTTCCACCTGCCACTTCTGAATCCACAGGCTGCTACAGCATTTCCACTGAATTTCAAAGATTTTTCCCCAAGTGCTACTTAGTTGTGCCTAAGCTTTAATTTGAAGATTTTTTTAGAGTATAATAAGTAACAGCTAATTCAGAAATAATACACTGAATACTTTTCTATAGTATCTAGAGAGGTAATATGGTACCAAAAAGGTTTGTACTGATTTTTCCTAAAGAACTTGGAAACAAAACAGTGTAGCCATTGTATTTCAAACATTAGAGCAATTGTTCAGTACCTGTGGTGCAACCCTAAATTTGTATGTCAGAACACAGTGCCAACTCTGAGTTTTTGTAAATTGTGGTACTGTGGGCATGCACATGTTTAAACAAGTGCTTTCCTATCTCCAGGTTATACAGTCATATTTATGTATATGGTTTGGAAAAGCCAGACAACACTCTAAAGTGATAAAAGGGAAAACCTAAACCATGTACTTGGTTTTCACACCATTGTACTTTTGAAACAAAGCAAAACTTGTTATGCGGCTTGGATTTTTCCTCTGAGTACATTAGCATGTCTTATATATAAATCCTAATGAACTTATTCTTGTATACCATAGAACAGGTAGGTAGAAAAAAGAAACCTAGCAAAACAAAGAGATAAACAGAGAAAAATTAATTGCCTGCAGTTCAAAGTGTTTTGTGTCATAGCTTCTGTTACTTCAGTATACTCATAATCCTGTGACTTTAAACATCTTTGAATTACAGGTTTATGCAGCCAAAATATTAGTGTAACTCCTTTTGGACTCAACAGGCTACCTAGCAGCTTAACCTACTATTCAGGAGAATATAATTCATCTTCCACAATGCCTAGACATCACCAACTACACTTCTGGAGATATCCTGGAAAATGAAACTGTGAAAACATTCCAAGCAGTTCAGTGGGATTATTATCTTTGACAAGATTCTCTTGACAATACACAAACCTTTGTGCACGTATCACCGTAATACCCAACAAAAATCACAAGTCCCCCTTGGGGCTGCTCTGCTTGCTGTGCAGAGCATTTCAGATGGGTTGGCAATACAAGGATTCAGCACTACAATGAAAACTAACTCATGGTTTCTCACCCACATTTTCAGTTGAAGCATTCTTTTTTATTTTGAATGTTATTTTCTTCCTTTTGAAGAAAGGTGTCTGATGTACCCTCCTAACATAAGACCTAGCCCTGGAGGATGCTAATCACTGTACTGTACGTCCCTCTTTGGATAAAATAGGTTATTCTCTGAATCAGTGTTTCTGGTTTACTAAGTCACAAAAGTAAAAACATTTTCCTATTTACAGTTCTTGCTGGATTTACACTGTGGAAACGATGGTTTGATATAATAGTTAAGACACAGTGCAAGACTAGTTAATTACAGGATCAGACAGTACTCTCAGAGCATTAGGTTTTCCCCAATATAAGAACCCTTATTCAAATTAGAAGTGGACTTTAATAGGCAGTGCAGCCCTTGAAACCAGGTTCTGTGTCCTCTACCACACTGGTTTGTGTCTAAGCCTTGTACACTGGAGTGCTGCAAGGAATGACCACATGCCAATGGCATAATTTCCTGATGGACAGATGATCAGAAGGTCTAAGAAAAGAAGAGCATCTCCCGGACTGAAAAACATTAGGAAGATTAGTGGCTGCTTTAGAAATCATCAATGTGAGAAGGTAAGCATGTTGTTTTGATTAGAGAGCCAGACCTAGGAAAAACAGCAAGAAGAATGAGAGTAAAGAAAACTGCAGAAGGAAGGGAGAAGAAAAGTTTGGTTTGTTACTGCCTAGGGCTTTTATTCTCATTAGCATTAAGGGTTAGTGTGGTTTTCAGCTATGAAGGATAATTTAGATTATGCTGATCTTATATCACTGAGACAAGGAGCTGGACAGATTCTGCAAAAGAGCAGTGTGTGACTCATGGAAAGAGTAACTGGTGAAGAGCTTGCTCAACTTGAACTCTTGCTTATAGGGATTTTATTTACCCCTGGGGGAGGGTGCATTTTTCCAGTCTGGCACAGAGCTAAACTACTTTACCAGTGAGAGAGAACTTGAAGCCTCCTTTGCTGAGAAGATAAGCTTTCATGATACAGTCTAACATGTACTGAATATTATTGCACAGCCAGAGAGGAAAAAGATTGCACAGCCGGAGAGGAAAAAGATGCCTTAAAGCATGGGGTTTTTAGCTGTGAAAACTACCTAATGGAGTATTCAACACATGTACCTAACTAGATAGTCACATTAACTCTTTTTCATTCAAAACACAAGACAGACCATCAAACATTTATTTACAGCAGGCACACTTAACAAAAAAGAAGGAAAAATGCTCCCTACTTTGAGGATCCCTAGTAGCTCTTTCAACAATATGATACCCATATTCTTCTTCACAAAATGCTCCTTAGAGAATTCACTCAAAAATATTTTTTGATTATTATTTGTAATGTGAATAATAAGCTACCTGTCTGGTCACATCATTATGGGCACTTAAAATTAGCTGTGGAAACATTTGGAAAGAGTTATATTCAAGAAAATTACTTGCTAAAGAGGTTTGTTTAGTTTAAATGCAAATTCAGCCTCAGCTCATCTGTACAAACAAGTTTTAAAAGAAAGGAGAAAAACCTCCCAATTCCCTGATGTGCTGATCAGAGCTCTTAATAGTAACGAAAAACATGCATGAGTTAAGAAAACTCCCCAATTTCTCCAGAACAGGGCAGAACTTAATCCTCAGGCACAGCCTGCCTGAAAACTTTGAGATCACAGAGATGAGGTGATATTTGGATGCAGATTCCAAACAAACACTTTTAATAGGTGAGTTATAAATATGGATCCTCTTTTTTTTTTATTGTTTACAAACCCTACATCAAATTGTGAGGAAACACTTAAACTACTTTTGTGAATATTTTGTTGAGCATAACTAACTATTTGTAGTAAGACTTTGTTCTACCTAAGTGTGTTGACAAGTTACTGAGGTGCTCTCTGTGATAAAAACAAATCTTAAATTCTTTCAGAAGGGAAAAAAACCACCTCATTTTAAGACTAAGAAAGCATAAGGAAAGGTAGCAGGTGTGAAAGTTCAGTTTATCAGCCCTTTGAGAAGAGCTAAATCAATTAGTATAAATCTATTCTAGTCTTTGAAAGATATATGATAACAGATGACAAGAGGAGACTGAAGAATTGTATGATTGTGGCTTGGTAAAGCTGCTTTAAATACTAAAACACTGAAAATGAAAATGTCAGTACTTGATGAGCTGAACTGTAAAGAATCACAAGAGGTTCCTGCAGACCCTGAAAATGTTATGCATTGTATCTTTCACGAAACTGGCAAACACTCAAAAAAACCACTGGTGTTTTTGCCAGTCAGTGCTAAGGACTTAGATATGGTCTTCGTTCAGGTTTTCTTGACTGGACAGGCTTTCTCTCAATTTAAATTGTTGGCAGTCATAATTTCTGATTTTCATAACTGAAGTTGCCTTTAAATCAACTCTGGAAATCATCAAACTTACGGTCCTGAAGCAGAATCCTGGTCCTTGTCAGCCATGGCTACAACCCCTCAGAAAATGAGGGACAACACAGGTTAGTTCAGCTTTGAAGGAGTATAAGTACCACTTGATTTTAGATGAGAGATGGACATCAATGTGCTTTGAACAGGAACAGATGAGAAGCTTCTGCTTAGAGGTAGATCATTCCTTTTGTCTTCAGATTACATCTTTTCAGTTGAAGATGGCTCATACATTGATAGGTCAAAACTGTGCTCCTTGAAAATGTTACACTTGTTTTGGAATAAAAGAATAGGAATCTGCTTCTTTCTCTTTTTTCTTTTTTTCAGAAAATTTTAAACTTTAATATGAACAAAACTAGCAAATTCATCTACACAAGGATCCTGAATCTAGAGAATTTGATTTTTTTGTGTGCTGTCGGCTAAAAGTTGACACAAGCAAAATGAGAAAAAGAGGCTGCATGAGCTGAAACTTCATGCTACAAATGCCTGCTTTCCTGGATGACCCTGTCCTGGACAGATAGTAGTTCTACTCTTTACAGCCCAACTACATGTGACTCAGACAGGAATCTCACTCACAGACAGGCTATTTAGCACTGAGGCACATTGTTCAGACTTTTTTTTTTTTTCTGCTAGGAATGCTCATGCATAGAGCTGAAAGACTCTCTGCTTGCTGCTCCTCTGTGCTGCGTGCCACACTACATTGCCCTGCAGATCTCCGTATTCTAACAAATCAGCCTGCAGATGTGCAGCCTTGGGGCGCGCCTGCTTTTGTGCGCTCAAGGCTTGCGGAGACACATCAGCCGAGACAAGGAGACAGCACCGCCGGGGCCGGAGCCCCGCTGGGAGAAGCTGGGGAGTGCAGTGGCAAGCTGCCCCTCAGGTGGGCTCCGGTGCCAGCGGAGAGGAGCTGCGGTCCGTGACTCACCGGCTGGCCGGCACGGGAATGTCTGCGAGCTGCACGGCGGTGTGGCCACGCTGCGGACGGACCACAAGCCCTCTACTGTTTAGAGTCATCTGCTACTGCTTTAGGGAAGCATGGTAAATTACGATGGCAGGTTTGAAACAATCTGACAGTTATAGAGGCTTATTTTAAATACAGCTGCTAAGGGAGGATAAAAATTTATGATTTCATAATTATGCTTGCTTTTTTTTTTTTTTTCTCTTAGGTGCAGGTGAACACTGTAAAATTGACTACAGTCTGAGAAAGATTCTAGTCGAGTAGTCACTCACATCACTTTGGCTTGGCTAATTAGAGACCATGTTCTGATTATCTGGTGCAGTCAGCCCCTAGCAGGCCCTCCTCGACTAAGCCTCTTTGTTATAAGGCCAGACTGAATTTGTATTTTCTAAATACAGGTGTTGGGCTGGTGTCTCTCTACAGTACTATTATGTTGCAACCTGCCTGGTGGCAAGATCGGTTCAGACTGTGCCTGGCATCATCTGTGAGCCCATGTGTTTAGCCTTTTCCTGGGGTCTGCTTCATCCCTTCTGGCATGTCCTAGCTCTTCCAGTCCTCAATCTCCTTCCCACCTGTAGCCTACACCAGTAAGTCTTCTACATTATTACCCTGCAGGCTTGCTTTCTGGAAACTGGTTTCTGACCCACCCAAAAGGGCAGCAGCTGTGCCTGTTTCCACCTGAGGCTGCTTGTTAGGCGTGATGCCACACCTCATCACAGATACATACGTAACTGAGAGTGGAGGGGACCCTCAGAGGTCCTCCTGCTCAGACCAGAGTCCGTGTTCAAGCATCCTGATGCAAAACACAGATACTCTGCAGACTGACATTAAATATCTCTGCAGACACATTTTGCTATTGGAGGAAAAGTGATGGAAATGAAAGCCCAGCATTTTATTCCCTACCT
>VZTJ01005117.1:431943-493384 GCA_013397795.1 Orthonyx spaldingii | reverse complement strand
AAAAAAAAAAAAAAGCTTGTAATTTTCATTCCATCACCTTCCACCACAAACCTTGAAAGAGCAGCAGACAGAGAACCTATACACACTCTCCCAGCTTCCAACATTGGTGTGCTGGGAGCTGCTCCAAGTGCATCATTAGAAGTAGTATTCTGGCCTTTTTTTAATTCAGAGAGTCAGGATCTGCTGCTCCAGTTGGTCTTTAAACAATTGTTTACCCTGACAGTCAAGCTCAGATACTGAGCAGGGCTGGGTTCCTGTCTCTGTGACATGCAAAGCAAGGTTAAACTGGACAGTAGATACCCAAGCTGTCCACCCAGCATCATCCCAGGCTGTCGGGGGGAGACCAAACACAGACAAGGCTGTGAAAACATTACCTTTCAGGTTGCTCAGCAGCTGCTGCAGGAGTAATCATGACTGGTGTTGCCATGAGCCATAGTTCCTCTTTCCATAGTTTCATACCACTTCTGTCTGCTTCACTTCCACTTACATTGATTTGCTGGTCTGCCTGGATTATGTACAATTATGAAAACTTTAAGACATTCTTCAATGCTAATTGAAGTCAGAAACAGCTTTATTTTACACAGACTCTTTTTCCTTCAGCTTTCATAAGTCTGAGCAGCACACAGTGCAACAGAGAAAAATCAGGGTCCACTGCAGAAGTTTATTTTTGTAGAGGTTCGTATTCTTGGCATACGACATAGTCACGCTGTGAGAGTTTTCAAATATTAGTTATAATATTTACTTTGCTTTTGTGAAGAATATGTTAGTTTAAACATGTCTTCTCCTAAGGTAAAGGGAAATAATTATATGTATTTTCTTATTTTTGTGGTCCTTTCCACCTAATTTCCCTTGCAGTTTATTTATTTTCAGTGTACACTGGATTGTACAAAGAAACAAACAATTGCAAGTAATAGTGTAATAAAAAAAATTCCATAGATTTTTTAATTTGTAGACAAGATATATTTATTTCCTTGAGGGGAAGAATAATTGCAACAGCACAGTGTGGAAATTTTCGTATCTTGAAAAAAATCTTGTATTTCTGAATCAGTTATTTTATGTATGTGAAGATGACTGTGAAACTGCTAAATATTCTAGAAGGGATTTCTGCTTGTTTCGGGAAAATGGAATTCAAGACTATACAAATCCACACAACTTCTTTTACTACAGCTAATTGTCAGCAACTTATAAAGAACCCTACTCCTACTTGCCTTAAGTGTGCATTTTGCTGGATATGATGGTGGTCAGTACTGACAGACTGACATCAGACTTTTGCCAAATGGATCCAACTTTCAGTGTGACTTTATGCGAGAAAAAAAGTCCCTATTGCAATCTCTTTTGTAGATGTCCGAGTGGGAGTTATGACCTTTACCCCCACTATCATTACTCTGTTTTCTTTTCCATCCAGGCTTGTGGCTCTGGAATATCTGCATGCTACTCTGTCTGCTCCAGAAACTGAGCGCCACACAGGATCTGTACTGCTCCAAGATACGAATTCATATCATGGACCAAGCTCATCATAGAAGTTCCTTCACCCTGAAAAGCTGGTTTGCTTCAGGACCACATGACTCTAGTCAGAAGAGCGGTGGGATTTACGGCGTGGCCTGTGTGCACAGTGCCTAATGCAGCAGAGCCCTGATTGCAGTGGCAGTGGGAGAGTGGCAGTGGAAGAGTGGGAGATGATGACTTCTTCAGAGAAGGTGCTGGGGAAGGCACATTCATGTATCTTGGATTCAGAAAATCCAAGGATTGGGAGGCAGAAGGTTGTTTACCCAAGGTAACGGCGTGTGAGTCTGGAATTACTGGGATGTGCCAAGTATGGTCATTAGAGATCTCCAAATCACAAGGAAGGTCACCAGTAGTGAATGGGTTCAGCAAAGCTAAGCTGCTTTTTTCCAAAGCCTCACACATCCATCCAGACCTAGTCTGACTATCTGAGTTCCTGGGAAGTGACTGGACATGCCTACATAAATGGAGTGAGCATTATTGTACTTTTTGTCCTTTTGTGAAACATTATTAATGATATTTATACTGTGGTAACACTCAGGAACAGTTGAGACCTCAGGATATTAGTGCAAACTGTAGAGTAATTACAGTTTCTGCCTGAAGGAACAAACAACAATCAGGGTTGGAAGGTACAGTTCTGTTTGAAAAATAGCATTCAGAAATGATACGAATATCTACGTGGTGTTACTCTGCAAACCAGGTACGTATTCAGAGTCACATGTGCTATATACTTTAGTGACATAATAAACCCCAGTTACTCCTTTTTCCTACTCTGATTACAGTGAGACTGAGCTGTTTTCTTTTGTTCAAAAGAAATACTCTCCAAATTAGAGTCATGTTACCTGTACAGAGCTATGGCTAAAGGTATAATTTAGCCTGCAAAATACAGGACTTTTTTGCAGATAATTGTATAGTACAGAGAAGGAGCAAATACAGGTCTCCAGCTGATTCTCAGTTTACAAGAAATTATAGATTGTTTTTCCTCCTTTAGCTCAAAAGAAATTTGGAGTAATATTACTGAAGCTAATGGAGCTACAGTACAGTACAAGTTCTCTTCTATAGCCAAAATTGAGGCTAAACACATCATTCAGCCTTGTCAAACTCTCATGTTAAATGAGAGCTCCCAACCCAACTTTCCTTATAGGCCAAGGCTTGCTGCCTGGTGGATCTACAAAATCACCAGGGCCATTTACTGACTCTGTAGCTGGACACATGAGGCATTGCTGATCATTCAAGTTCCTGCCTGCCTGATGTGGACATCGAGTCACAGGGGGATATGGTGGCACTGTGATGCATAAGGCTGGCTCAGCGATCACTGTGCTCAGATGACTTCACCCTCAGCATAACTGTACATCTTCCCTGAAGCATCCTGCAAAGGTCCCTGCCTTGCCCTGTGAGCCTGTGCCCCAAACACATCCTCCAGGAGACACGGGGCAACAGTATTTGATGTAAAGAATGGTGAAGGTCTGAGTGTTGCCAGCTTTGACAGCTCAAAACAATTGTTCTTCCCCATTTGATTCATGGGACTGATCCCAAAGTCATGAGACTTGAGCAAAGACATATATGGCAGTTTAGTTCTTCGTTTTATTTTGGTTTGAATAATGCTATTCTGGTTCTTCTTATAGATACACTCTCAAACTGGCTTCTCCCCTATCCATTAAGCCTTTAAACCTTGAAGCAATCCTGCCATCTCATCGGGCAGCAATTCTGCCTCCTGCATCTGTCCTGCTCCCAGTCTTCCAGCCAATTCTGCTCTTCTCAGCCTCAGGCTCACCCTTACAGCAGAACGTCCAGAAGTCTGACCCTCTGCTGGGTGGTGTACAGACTAAGGAACTGTTTCCTTATCTCCACCCTTTAGTCACAAACCACAGGGGACAAGAACAGAAACAGTGCAAACTGCTTTCCCAACTCTTCTTCAAAAGAGGGGTGTGCTTGAAAGGTGATGTGAGATACTAATTCCTCTTTGTCACTGCTAACTCAAGGCTGTTTTTTCCACAGGAGGTGGGGAGTCAGCCAGAGCAGGTTTCCCACAAGCAGTGACACCATTTACTAAAGAATCCTCAGAACTTTAGTAGCCACATGGCTTGATTTGAAAATGCCAGCATCTGGCTGTTTGGTGCTGGATGCACTTTTTTCCCTTTGGAAGCAGAAACTTCTACATGTGAAGAAATTTTGAGCTGAGCTTTAGTCTGCAATGGTGGTTCACTGAAGTTCTCTTTTAGCTGTTAAAACTTCTGTGACCAACCTGATGTGTTACTGCAGCTACACCCAGTCCCTAATATCCAAGACCCTCCAGACTTGTGGAGGAGGAGGGGGAGGGAGGAAGCAAAACCAGATAGCAAACAAATGGAAAAGCATGGATTTCTTTGCTAGAGGGAAAAAAACCAAGAGAACACTGAAAATCAGATCTGCCATGTAAATTTGTGAGGAGTGCTTGAACTCTAGCAATTAATTTCAGATAATACCAAATATTTTTTCAAGAATGTTTTTATACGTCGATAATTCTATGCAAGGCATCCACCTTTGTAGATATATTTCCCTTGAGGTTCCTTACCATTTGCTGTACAGTAGCCAGTAATACACCGCATTTGCCCCCTGCTTGTCATGACTTAAACTTCACATTTCTTAAAAGCAACTGGCTTCTGCTGTGGAATGATGCAGTTTTTGCCCTCTGTTCAACAAACCCAGCCACACACGGAGTTGTGATCTCATTCTAGAAAACTTCTGAAGGACAGTGGCCTTGTGCAGAGCAACGATCCTGAATACCACGTAAGTTTCTCTCTACTTAGACCTCACCTCCCTACACTGGTTTCAAGGTGTTTTTCTGTTCCCTAAATACTGTACATTTAGCATAGTCGGGATTCACAATAATTAGCCATTGGAAGGCTGAGCAGTTCACTTGCTGAGAATGTCTTCCAAGTTAAAAAGACAACAGATGTGTATGTTTACTATGAGAAGAAGCAGTGGTCTCACAGTTAACTTCTCAGTTAACTCCAAGCTGGGGCTCTGAAACGTTTAGGCTTTATCTCAGATTTTCTCTGAGGCACCAGAGTTTCATTCTCATTTAACCCACTGTGGGTATAGAATACCCAAGTACTTGTGGCATTTTCTTTTCAAACTCTGGGTTTCATTCAGACCATTGGAGGCACAGAAGCGGAAGCCTTTAACGTTGATGTGGATCCCTTACACTGTGACTATAGCAAGCTCCAAATTCTCATCTATTTAAAACATCTATTTATTTTTGAGCAGTTTTAAATAGATGAGAACTAAGGAGGAAGGGGATCATTGTGCTCCTAACACTGGCTCTTGCCTAGAATCAAGTCAGTGTAAAACCCTCCTGCTCCCCTTGCTGGCTGTGTAGCTGTGCCAAGAGCATTTAAGAACAAAATCTCGTCAGTTTGGAGCCGGGGTCAGTGTCCTTAAAGCTTTGGAAAAGAGCAGAGGAGAACCCTGGGAGGAGGACCTGAATTCCAAGCTATTGGATTTGCAAACTGGTTCTCCACAAAGTTTCTTGGAAAGAACTCGGACACATCAGCTTCTGAGTATTTTAAAAGATGTAACCTTTGGGTTGTTTTGTGAACATTTTTTTGTTTAGAGTGCTAAAGGGTGAGATTGGTTAAGACACACTGGAGAAAAACGTGGGCAGTTTTGCTTATACGTTAATTACGAGTGTGCAACTGTGGTTTGTATTTCATTCTTTACTAATACAAGCTGCTTTACGAACATAAAGGAAAACAAGGAAGAATATGGTCCCTCCTAATCCTGCTAAGATTTCTGCTAAGAGCAACCTCTGGGTCTCATCAGGCTGAGGCGGAGGAATGCACTTACCTTTAACGCGTTTAAGTGTTTTCATCTAGTTCCCACCTACAGCGTGAAGCACGAATACCACGCTTTGGGGGCTTTAAAGCCTCACCTCCACTAAAAGAGAACAAAAAGGCTCAGCTGTTGCCGAAGAACAGGTACGCTGCCCCCACTGCTCGGGGCAGCTGTGCGCGCTGGGTCCCTGGCAGACGGCAGGCCGGCACCCCGAGCTCCAAACAGGTATTTTGGAGGCTCGCTTAGCTACGGAGCCGGGATCAAGCTCCCCAGCCGCGATCACCTGGCCCCGGCCGCGGCCCCCTCCCCGCGCCCCGGGAGCGCCCCTGACGTCAGGGCGGCCCCAGATTGGCTGCGCGGGGCCGGCACCGGGGCAGGGGCTCCCTCCGCCCGCCCCCTCCCCTCCGCACACGCTCACTCGCCGAGAAACTCTTAAAGAGGGGCTTCGGAGCAGCCCGCACCGGCTCCAGGGCCGCTTCTTACACGCGCACGCAGACCCCTGGCAGCTCCGGCAACCGAGACATCTGCTCTCCATTGCGACCACCCCCCTCAGCAAACACCCTTCCCCTGCTGCTCCTCCTCCCTTCCCGCTCCGGCTCGCAGCTCGGCTCCCACCCGCCGCCTCCTTTCTTCCAACGATGTTTTCCTGCTCCACGGGGCGAAGTGTTTGCTGAACTTTCCTAGCAGTTTGGGGGGCGGGCGGGAGGATCCTGAGGCTTTTTTCCTTCCTCCCCCCGCCCGGAGCAGGTTGGGGGGCAGCGAGCGGAGGAGGGATCCGCGCCCCGGGCGCAGGTCGCACACACACACGTCCTTTGGCGGAGAGGAAACCCTTGCACCATGGGTCCGCGAAGTTCGCCGGCTGCAGGGGCTCCCGCTGTGGAAACGGGTCGGATCAGACGGGGCTTCCTCCTCCTCCTCCTCGCTGCCTGTGCACTTTTGTCACCAGGGCTCGCAGCCTCCGAAAAGGGCAGGCTAAGGAGGATCACGTACGTGCTGCAGCCCGGCCGGGGGGGCTCCTCTGGCAGCCGGCAGCAGCGCCCGACCCTCCTCGGGGGGGAGCAGCAGCAGCAGCAGCGCACGTTCAATGTGCAGCTGAACGCGCGCTACGGCGGCGGCCCCCCGGAGCGGAGCCGGCGGATGAGCAAGCCGGGCAGCGCCGGCGTCCAGCTCCGCCTGGGCCCCGCCGGACAGGGCCACCCCAGCTCGGCCGCTCACGCCTCCTCCTCCTTCGCCAAGCCGGCCCGCTTCGGCCCGCGGCCCAAGGCGCCGCCGGGGCCCCTCGGCAACAGCAGCGCCGCGCTGCCCCTCCGCCAGAAGCACCCACTGCCGCCGCCGGGGTAAGGCGCCCTCCGTCCCGCACGGCCCCCGCTCCGCCTCCGCAGCTGCCCACCACCTCCGGCATCTCCGTCGCGGCCGCTGTCGCCCCCTCGGGAGGGGACAGAGCGCGGGGTGGGGGGGGGTGGTCCCGGGCTCCGGGGGCGCGGCGGCGTTACCTGGCCGGCCCCGGTGCCTGGCTGGCCGCACGCCCAACACCCGCGGTTCTCCGCCGTCTCCCCGCAGGGCCAGTTCCCCCCCATCCCAGGAGTCTGCGGCAGGCTCCGCGCCCGGGATGAGGCGTCGAGTTCAATCGGGAAGTTTAATTCTTCCCGCCTTTTGTCTCCCGGGGCCAGCGCCTGCCTCGCGGCCCGGCTGGGGATGGGGAGCGGGGTGTGCCCCTCCGGACACTGGTCCTTGTTTGCTGTTCCCGCAGGGTCAATGTGTGCGGGGGGCAGTGCTGCCACGGCTGGAGCAAGGCGACGGGCTCCCAGAGGTGCATCAAACGTGAGTAGCCGTGGCGTCGGGGATGGGGTGTGGTAGGAGATGGGGTGGGACCCGAGGGGACCAGGGTGGCACCTGGCGAGGTGGTGGATGCTGGGATCGTCTGTGAGCAAAGAGGTGCTGGCTGAGCTACAGAACCCACAGAACAGATGTAGCACTCTTTCCATCCTTAAATCCTTCCGTCCTAACCTTCATCTTTGCTAAAGGATGAGTAATGGGTGCCTCTTACATTTATTCTCAGCACAGATAGTGACATTCTTGGAGAGAGCTTTGTGGAGGCTTTATGTGTGTGAACATCCTGTCTGCACAGTGCTTGGTTTTTAGGAGATTTTAGAATGGGGGACTTACCAGGGTAAAGGATCTACCAGAGGAGCACAGGTGGAGAGCAAGGAGTTGCCATTTACTCACACTTTCTGTTCACCCATAGCCCATGTGAATGATCCCATGCCTAGTGCATGGAAATTTTGTAGCACTGAACAATGTGAGGGAAGTGGATTTGGTGAAGGTCCTGTAGAGTGATGTACCTTTACTGCGATAACTAGCAACACAAAATATGTGCATAAAATAACACTGATCGAGACAGTTCTGCTATACTCTGGTTGCCCTTTCTAATGGGAAAGCGGGAGAATTTCTTCTACTTTAGGCAAGAATCAGAATGATTACAAATGGCTAAACTGAAATGATGTCAGGAAGGCTAGAATGGCATACCTCTTCAGGAAACTCTTGTGAGTATCAGTGAGATTGGGCAGATCTTGGAATATTGCCGTAGTTCAGCAGGACAGATTACTGTGCTGGAGACAGTTGGACTAAATAATGCTTTCAAGATTTTTTTTTTTTAAGTGTTTTTTGTCCCTGTGTGGGATTTTTCACAATAGGGAGCAATCACTTTTGTAATCCTGACTAAGGTCAAGTACCTTTGACCTGCATGGACCTGTTGCTAAGAAGCAAAGACTTTATGACAGTAGTTAAAGACAAAACTTCACAATTTCCCTACCAACTTAGACGTGTATTTAAGATATTCTTCTAAATTAACATTTTCAAATACATGTTGCTGTGTTAGGTTAGTAACTTTTTTTGCTTAACACCTTACAAGTACTAGAATGATTTCCTTCAGTTTACAGTGGTGTCTTTGAGGCTAATTGCAGAGCTTGATAAACACCTACCTTAGCTTAAAGTCTAATCAAAATTAAAAATCTTTGAGTGACTTCAGCAGATTAAGTGAAAAGTGTATTTTAACTGTGCTATTGCCAACCAGTTTTATTTTCACTGTTTTGAACAAAACCCAAACAATGTTTGGGGTTTTTTTTATGGCTTTTTCTCTGTCTTCTAGTAACTTTCATTTCTAGGTTACTTTTTTGTTTGTAAATTACATCATTTTCTTTGCTTTTTGTCCCTTAGGTTTTGTCTTTTTCACTTCTCTGATTATCATTCATCTTTTTTTTTTTTTATTCCTTTTTCTTTTTAGAGTCTTCAATAAGAACTAAATCAGACAATTGGATTTTATGGGATAGCTGTGAAGAATTTAATTTACATCCATTAATTACTTGGTTAGCTCATACAGTTACTGGAGGAATGGAGTAGCAGAGACAGAGTTAGAAGAAAGAAGGGTGGGGGGATTTTCTCCCTGACCTTTCTCATCTTGTGCCTCTGATATTAGGCTCCCCTTAACATTAAATATTTTTACTCCCTGCTCTGATGCTACTCTAATACCTCCTAGCAGTGGTATAATACACTTGGCTTACATTTTTTCAATTTCACCCCTCTCTTGGCAGGTCAAGGGAAGCACTAAATGTACTGAAGTTGTCTGTTTTGTAACTTAGGCAAACCATGAGATAGCATTGACTTGATTCAGCTATGGAAGATTAGTCTCACAGTCATAAAAACCACATATCACCTTTTCTGGAAGCTCCTGATGTTCCTTTCAAAGAAAAGAAACCCTATAACTGAACAACAGTTAACCCCTTTGTTTCCTGTAAAATTAAGTGGGTTTTGAAAATTCAGATAGCAGGCTCCATTGGTTTTGAGTGGCTTATTGCAGCAGTGGATTAACTGTGCCACAGATACTGGCACACCTGAACTGACTTGATACAAAGTCAGTTTGATTCTGTCAGGGTTTATTAGTCCAGGCTCAGTATCACTTTAATAAGCTATTTAGTCTCTAGGGCCAGATTTTATTCTTTTGCATGGTGCAAAGCCTGAGCTAATAAACCCCAGACCCATACTGGCTCTTTCCAGAGCCAACTTCTATTTGTCTGCATCATGCTTCCAGAACCAGCATGCTGAGAGCCAGCTCTGATCAGCGAGGTTTATTAGCTCAGGTGTAATCCCAGGCTGGAACAAGCAGCATGTGTTTCTGCTCTGCTGCACCTGTGTGAATAAGCCTGCCTGGAACCCCCAGAAAGAGGGGGTGAAGGGCAGAGGTATGGTCTTGCAGCCAGGCTGCCTTCCCTTCCCTTTGCCTTGCATGGGGGTGTTTGCCAGCCCCGCTTTCTCACGCGTGAGGCTGCGGCTGCGGCTGCTGTTCCCTTGGGTGACTTGTGTCCAGGCGGGTGGCAGGCTGGTTGGGAGCAGTGGCAGCCACGTCGTTTTTCCCTCAGTGGCAGCAACAGGGGGTTTTTGTTTCTGTGCAGGTCAGAGGGCAGCATCTGTACAGAGGAGGCAGGGGAACTTTACAAGTCCTTTTATTTAAATCTTAGTCTGGATCTGAACTGCCTGTTGTGTTTACATTTATTCATGTTCTCTTGGAAGCCCGACAGTCCTCAGGTGAGCTTCTGTCTTTCTGTAAACTCTTATAGAGTGCCTACCATATCCAATTTAGGCATGTAGGGGTTTCCCCCCTCTGTCCCTAATATTTTGGATTTACATTGTAATGTTCTAAGAACTTTTTTCAAACTCAGTGTAGCTTAAATTATGAAGAGCTGCATCATTCTAATTAAAAAGATGAAATGATAACACTTAGTGTTAAAAGTATTCAGAATTGCTTTATGCTGGGAGTATGATGCCTAACAATCAAAACCAACCTTTTGAAGCTTCCAGAATATCCACCTTTGGATAAAGACAAAGGTGGGAAAAATTGAACCACAGCAGTAAACATCTTGGAAAGTTAGAAGCACGTGAAAGGGTTTAGGACAAGGATTGTCTTCCAGTCATAGTTATCATAGGTTATAATCTGTGCAAGTGCAGTAATAAGATACCACCAAGGCTGGAGACACCACGTTTTGTTAGTACTTGTTGCATAACAGAGCTTTATAGAAACATTAATTAGCTCTGTAACATGTCTGTAAGGCAAGTAAAGCTTAGAGTGTGGGGCTTTTATTGTTTCATTTATGGAAATTAAACCAGGGGTTAAATGTGATCTTGGACAAGTTATAACAACTGTCAGGAAGGCCTGTGCTGGAAATCAGGAGTTCCCGCCACCCAACTGCGTGTTTATCCTGTTGAAATCTGTTGTCTCCTGTTTCGTTACTTATTACTAAATTTCTATTAGTTAAAACTACTTCTACAAAATATGCTTTTCTGTTTGTTTTGGTTTTGTTTGCTTAATGGTACATGGAGCTGTTTTTTGTGTTCGGAATGTAAGAGAAAATTACCTGTTGTATGTAGAATCTGATATCTTAAAAAGATAAATGAGAAGTACCGCTTTCTTGTAATAGTAAACACCTTGTAATATGTATATGTTTCATCTGGAGTATTAATAACAGTTGTTTGTGAGTGTTCTCGATGTAAACTGGATGGTTAAAAAAATGGGAAGGTGAGAGTTTTTAATGGCATGAGCTCCTTACTGCAAAGTTGTAAGAAAGGCTCACAGGGCAAGGAGGTAAGGACATGAATTTTGCAGGAACACATTTAGAGTAAATTTCCTATAGGGACAGGAATTGCTGTCTATGTAGAGCTCAGGATTGCCATCACTGTCAATTAAGATAAAAAGGGTCATAAATATTTCTTAGCTGAAGGTGTTGTGTGTGTGCATGCATGTATTCCATGCATAGGCACAGGGATAGTATTTTGGTGTTGGAACTGGACTGAATTCTAAGAGTTGGATCATGAATTGTCTGTCATGTACTTGGGTACCTTGGGAAGGTCATCCAAAATAAGAAAGCAGTCTGTTGGTTTTTTCTTTCACTCTCAAAAAGTGAGCCTTTTGTGATTATTCTGCTGCTGTAGAGGCGGGAGACTAGAGAGTTGCGTGAATACTTGCCCTGAGGAATGGTCCCCTTTGTTCAGGTTCTGAGTCTGCTTGGACTCTGCTGGTGTACTGCTGTTCAATTTGATCCACCTGATCCCTAAACTTCTTGAGCTAAACTTCTTGCCATGGCTGAGTTAGCATGCTACAGCTTTGTGTCTCCTTCAGGACACGGGCACTTGACAGTGTGACCAGTGATTCTAGATCACCTGGATGGAGTGTGCCCTAGGTTGCTTCCAGCTTGTGCTTCTGAATTTCTTGGGGAAGGTGAGGGAAAGGCTGCATGCTTAGCTCTTGTTCTGAAATAGAGTTAGGATCCAGACCCGAGAACTTAGAAACGAGTCCTCCAGTTTAGATATAAAACTGTATCACTAAATATTTTGGTATTTGTTGCTGAGAATCTACTCTTTTTCTGTCTTCAGTTCAGCTCTTAGAAATGGTGGTATCCAGGAGAGCTGTACTTTTGATAATTGAAACCAAGTACTTCAAATGTTTGCAGCTGTGCTGCTCAGAGGTTTTCTGGTCACAACCAGTTCCTGAGGCTTGTGCTTAATCACTTTTGTGGCTCTGAGTTTTACCAAGTTCTGTTTATTTATATTGTGTATACAAAGCCTAACTATAGCATACTGTCTCAAAATGTTGTTTCTTCTCATTCTAAGACCGTCATCTCAGTAAAAGCAGTATCAATCTCCTTCAAATTATGTCCAAATCAAAATTTAATGTGTGAGTTTTAAAGAGACAAACTGCTTTGACCCCATGTGACTGACCTATACATTAGTCCTTTTTAATGTCCTTTGATGTGGTTTTTAAACAATTCAGAATTGAAAAACTGAAAGCTTGAGGAGCTTGATTTTGCCTTTGCTGTGCTTGCTACTGTAATATGTAAACAAAACTTTAGAATTTCATGTACAGGAAATATAGATGGGCTTTCGTAGTGGGAAAGCTCTTGTTAGCACTCAGTGGTAATTCTCCTCTGCTTTATTTTTCACTTAGTGCCCTTGGGAAGGGGTTAGAATGACAGGGTCGAAATTCTTGTAGTCTTTGTCTACATTAGCAAGCAGCATGGAGCTGATCTATAGACAAAACCATTTGGGTTTGACGACCTGAGGCCCAGGGTATGTGTGTTTCAGGGCTTAGTGTTTTGTTTTGGACAAAGTGTAGTCTGGTCTTGGGGAATGAACGTCAATGAGTCTGAAATACATTAGGTGCTTTCTTGGAGTGCTCATGTTTTGAGTTTAGCTCTTTATTGTTTGGACGTATTTTTTCTTTGCATCTTGAAAGAAATAGATTGCACATACTTAAAGATGGTCCCACAACGCAAACCAAGCCTTTTTAAGTGCAATTGGTATGACAGCTTCAGGAGAGACTGACCTGAATCAGCAGTAATGCAGACTTTGAGCACATTGTCTGTCTCCTGGCCATGGTTGGCAGCCAACCTCCCCCCTGTGAGACACGGCTGTAAAAGAGCTGTGAGAAGGTGGGGGAGCTGTTAGCTGCTGCCTGCTGTACACATGTGACCGTGCCATGTGCCTTTCCCTCATTTTGGTGAGGAAACTTAAGTCCACAATTAGCCTGAAGTGAAACCTACCCAGCCTTTTCTTTGTGAGACACTAGGGACTTTACTGGAAACAAGCTTATAATGGTACATTATCTGTTTCATACAAGTGCGTATAGAATTAAGACAGAACAAAAAAAAAAAAAAGAGAACCTTAAAAGAAACTTGTCAAGACGTTGTGCTCCCACACTGGAGCAGATGATGGATTAATAGTGAACTTGTTCAGCTCATTGCAGCTGTTAGTATTAAAAGAAGCAGGATATACTGTAAAGTTGTGGTAAATCTACAGTGGATAAAAAGTCCTGAACACTTCCCTTCTTAATAGAGAATCAGAAGGAATACAGAAGACTGAAGTGTTCTGGATTTCTTTCCCCCCCTCCCTTTTAGTTTGTTGGCTGTTTGTTTTCGGTGTGTAACTTGGAAGGGGAGTAGAAAGCTGTGTAGGTGCCAGGTAAAGCTGTGGTTCATCCATCAATTGTGCACTGTCTGGTTCTGCGTGTGTGCAGGAACAAAATGTTCTACTGACAGTTAAGTGACATCTTGATACTTACAGTACTGGCCTTACTCCTCTCTTCTGTATGGCCACTCTTCCTGAGCATGGAGAAGGGAAGAGCTGGAAGGGGGCATGCTCCCCTCTCCTTCCTCTCCTGTGAAGTGAGAGAGCAGGGCAAAGTGACAGTGTGTATGGGATTGGTGAGCCTCCCAACCTTTGGAAAAGTGGGGCTGTAGTGAGGGATGGGGTTCTGCTCTCTGTGAGGCCTTGAGAAGAAGAGTGCAGCTTTTACCATGAAGGGCTACTTGTGCCAACTGATGGTGCCTTAAAGCAAGCTTGGATTGTCTGGGAGCTATAGGATTTGTGGAGGGTGGATGAATAGGGGCACACACTTCCCTAAACTGTCTCCTTGTTCAAATTCTGCAGTACTGGGTGTTAGGAGATGGTTCAGGTTGTCAAGTCAGTCCATGTTCAGTAACTGATATGTTAGTTGTTAGGTTGATGTTGGGTTGGGTTTGAAGTTTCTTTCTTTAGTTAGTTTTTTGTTCTGCCTTTAAAAGCACCGGTACTTGTGTAGCCTAATTTCTTCCTAGAAAATAAATCCTGTGCATTAACTACAGAAAGAAAGCAAATCTTTAGCATCTCTCCACATCTAAAACTGCACAGAGAGGGGGAACAAGCATTTTACATGTTAGTAAGGCAAGATGTTCATTTAAATACAGAGCTAAAAATAGGTCTGCTTGGGCATGTTCTTTTTTTTGTGGAGTGCAGATAGTAGTCCTTGCCTATGGGGAATTGTTTTGTGTCCTATGGTGAGATTTGCTTTTTTTATAATTTAGATCAAGTTTTTGTTATCTCTAGATGGCAGTTTAGGACTGGATTTTCAGAGAAGCTCAACTGAATTGTGAACTCTTATGGAAAGTTGGTTGGATTTAGGAAAAACTTTATTTTACTTAGTGTTTTGCTTACTCTGTTGTGATTAATAGTTTTTTCTCCAGGCTTTTTCTTTTTTGTAACACTTCAGTTGTCTGAATCTTGCATTCAGTTAAATATTTCCAGTTGCCTTTTTACTGAGTTTGTCTTAGTTTGTTCAGTTTCCTGCATATTTATTATGAAGTATTTTGTAGCAAAATGAGTAAGCACTGTACTGAGAAATGTTAAGAGAATTAAAAGGATTGCATACTGGAGTGTTGACCACTCCAGCAGCAAGAACAGTGTATAGCATGTGAAGCTGCTGGTTTCCTTGACTTAGTCTGTTCTGTAGTGAATGATTTTTATTTTTATTTGTTGGCACTGGAATGATAAAGGGGTTTGTAGCATGTGAAATGTTTGTATTGTTAGAATATGTATAGTTATGATCTCCTGTAATTAAATACTTCAAAATGTCTCTCAGGCTGTACAGTCTTAACTATTTATATTATATAAACTCCAGTAAACACAACATGAATGAAAATGCCAAGTATCAAACAGTGTGTTATATTCTTGTTACTGATAGAATAATGCATCCTTTTGCTGAAGTTAAGCTTTTGAAGTATTTGAGTGCAGCTGCTATTCAATTCTAATAAGTCTTGGCTTTTAGAGATTATACTATGAAGATACATAGAAAATAATATTAATTAAGTACTTAATGTTGTCATTAGGTTAGGAGAGAAACTGGGGGTTTTGTGTGTTTGTTTTAAAAGAAATATGTATGCTAAAAGCATGGAGTTTTGTTTCCCTCCCTTCCTGGAGGTCATGTTTACATGCCAGTGTGGGAATGAATCTGATGGTTTGAAGTGGACAGCAAAGAATTCCGAGACATGCTTTCATTTGAAGAATATTTAGGGAAAGAATTCCTTAAGACCATGTAGTTATGATAAAAACAAGTTCCTGTGTAGAAAGACACAGATGGTTGTAATACTACCTCCACTAGTAGTGTAGAGGTCACACAGGTTTTCTGCAGTTAATGTAATTTCTTAGGATTATATAAAGTAATTTCAACATTTTTTTATAGAATGATCTTACAACAAGGTTGTATCACCCTTGGTTGCAAATTCCTCTCTCCCCTATTCTAAATGAATGTTTAGAATTATTGGATGTTTTGCTGGTAAACTTTTCAATTTTTGAAACCTCTTTGGTGTGAGATACTCAGAGAACTAGCTCCCCAGAAAAGCATTAGCTTCAGTTAGCTTTTGGGTTTCTAGACTCCAGTGTTTCATCCTCAGTCCTGACAATGACTTAATACGTAAAATGGTATTCAGAATAAAAGCGTAAAATTAAGTGGTGAGCTAAGCAGTAGGGTAATTTGGAGAACAGCAAATTCTAAAAAACATTGCTCTTCTTCAGGATGTCAGCACCATATTCAGATTTTTCTGAGGGAAGCTGGAATATGCCTCTTTCCTTTCAGAACCCACAGCTTGTTGCCTTCCAAGGAAAGCGCTTCACTGCTTTTCTTCTGGAATCGGTGGGGGATCATCACTCTGTCTTTCAACCCAGCAGGAGTTAAAGGTGCCTTTGTATCACAGCTTTTTGTTTAGGATGTGCACTCAACCAAAAAGAGCTTTGGTTTGGTTTCCTTGTGTGCTTGAGGAATAAAAATTTTGAATTCATGAAATAAGGCAGTTTTTGTTATGCCTTTAACAGTATTCCTGTGTTGCATATAAAGGAACTTGAAAATTCAACCCTCAGCACAGACATATCCGTGTCACGGTGTTGGTTTTTCCCCTTTCTGTAAACTTGATGCATGCATCATTACTCAACCATTTTATGTTGGCATCTGAAACAGCTCTATACTTAAAACCCTCTTTCCACTTGTTGTATTTTCTATTATTTGCCCTCTGGCACGTATTGTGCCTGACAGAATTTACACTCTCCTATGGGAGAAGTTGATACATACTGTGCACTGTGATGAAATGTGCTGGAAGTCAGTGCATTTTGCTTAAACTGGTGCTGGACTACTATGTGTGCTCAGGAGGAAAAAAAAAAGGTTCATTTCATGTAGAAAAAGAAAGGAATCTGGTGGATGGGAGCATTAGAAATAGCATAAGACTCACAACACTGTTGTAGGGTAATTGTGTCAAAGTATTAGAAACTCAGGAATGACATGGAAAAATGTTTGTGGACATTTAAGTACAAAGCAACAGCAGTTGCTTGTTAAAGGAAGTGCTTAAAGGTGCAGCTGAGGCTAAAAGCCTGGAAACTTTTGGGACATTTAAATTTATTGTGAGTTTCTCACTGAAAGGTACATTTTTGTGAATTTCTGTACTCCACAGGGAAATAAACTTGTAAATGTGGTGTTACTTTTGAAAATGTTGAAATAAGTGATTAGCATAGGAATAAGATTGTAAGGATCTTAATCCAAGAATTAGCATTATTTTAATATTAGTTTAATACAAACGTTTTTAGGACAAATAGAGTCAGTTATACTTGTATTTTGATTCATTTCAAGGGACAAAAGACAAATTTTATCTAAACTCCTTCCATGCATGACAATGTTTTACACTTACTGATTCCAGATAAGAAATTTTGCTTAATTTAGAATGTATTAAATACATTCTGTGTATGTAGAAGTTTTTAAATATTTGTGTTTTGAAACTATTATGGACCTTTTTTTTTAGGTCTTGCTTCTGCAAATATTTATATACACTTTAACTGTAATGACATGAACACATGGACTGAAAAGTGTATATGTATACATCAGTCCCAAACCAACATAAGATGTTTTGGAAGGGGTGTGTTTCAACCTAATGGTAATGTTATTTTACCCTTGCTTTTCTAAAAGAATGTCACAAATACAACCATACCAGGCCTGATATGTATTTGCCAAACCCAGTATAGTCTTTCTGAAAGAGTGGTGAGCAGTAGTTGATTAGGGAAAGATGCATTAAAAAGATGAGTGTTTTGGGATACAGCTTTGGGCTTTTTGTGATTTAGGTACTTCCAAAGCAAATGTGTCACTGTGGCTTTATTTTTAGTAGATACAGATTGCATGGTCTTAAAACACAAAATCCAACCCAGAAGAATCCTTGTTCCTTCCCCACTGTACTCGGTCTGGCTGAGCTGGAGCTCATTTTCCCATGGCAGCCCTCAGAGCGCTGTGCTTTGCATTGGCACCTGGAAAGGTGTTGATAACACTCCAGGGTTTTGTCTGTTGCTAAGCAGTGCTGGCACAGCACCAGTGATGTCTCTCAACATCCCCTCCCCCTCCATCCATAGGCTGGGGGTTGGCAAGATCCTGGGAGGGGGCACAACTGGGACAGCTGACTCGAATTGTCCAAAGGAATATTCCATACCATATGGCATCAGCTCAGATAGGAAAACTAAGGAAAGGAGAAGAAACAGAGGGCATTTGTTATTTAGAAAGCTCACCTTCTGGTGCAACCCCTACGTGTGCTGAAGCCCCACTTCCTGGGAGAAGTGGCTGAGTATCACTTGCTGACAGGAAGTAAAGAATAAACCTGGGGTTTTTTTTCTCTTTACTTGTGTGCACGCAAACTTTTGCTTTTGTAAGCTGCCTTATCTCAACCTACAAGCTGTTTTTAATCTTATTTTCTTTCCCCTATCTAGCTGGGGACTGATAGAGCAGCTTAGTGGGCACCTGGCATCGAGCCAAGGTCAACCTCACCACAATCCACACTTGTGGAAAATGAGGGAAGATTGGTTATATTGTCTATGCCTGGCCTTTCAATATGGCCAACTTCCATGGCACAGCAAGTTTTGGATGTTGAAGCAAAGTGGCTCAAAGAGCAGATCAGTCAAACTCTGACAGAAAAATCTGTTGAGACTTATTAAACACAAAACCAGCACTCTTGCTCAGGAAGTTGCTGAGCCTCTAATTCTTAAAAGCTGGAGTGGTATAAACTTTTGTGTGTCACCCTGTCCTTAAGCATCCACCTTAGTAATGGAGGGAGAAGGCTGTTCTAAGTGGACTAAGTGGGTCTTTAATCTGACCCGCTAAGCTTAGCCTCATTATTTGCATCTTTGCCAAGCTCCATTTTGAATTTGCAGTCATGACCTCCTTGAATTGGACTAAGCCAATTGCCTTTAACAGCAGTATATTGGCCTGCTTTTCAGTTTTGAACTTAATACTTCCACGCTTCAGTTTTTGGAAGCTTAGCTTTATGGAAAATACTGGTGTTTTCAGTTTTATGGGCCATTATTGTTGTCTTCAAACAAAATAATTAGGTCATTCATTTGGCACGCTATAGCTGTCTTGGACATTTTAGAAACTAAACTGCAGTATTATGTCAATTAAAATGTTCATTTAATTCTTTCCTAAAAACGTGATCTTTTATCCAGTTTTGTGATCTTCTATTACGCAACATTAATGGAGGACTTAAGTCACAGGGTTCATTGCTGTGAAGATCTAATGGATGTGGTTTTCAACCTGTTGTCACTGTTCTTTTATAACATAGTTTCTGGATCTCCTGATGCTTGTTTTGTTAAAGACCAGTTAGAGTAATGCAGTTTGTCCTGCAGAGCATTTGCTTTATGCACATGTAAGGTGTGTACAAACTTTCAGGGTTTACTTTGCTGTCAGTGAAGGAAGAATGTTCAAGTGTATGTGGGTGAAAAAGATGATGTAATTTCAAAATAGGTTCTGTTTTTAGTTTTATGGTTTTAAATTTGCTACAACCTTCGCTTTAATAAGTAGAAACTCAAGTTTTCTTAGGCTTCTGAAGCACAACTTTGGTTCTTAACTACAGGAAAAAGAGTTGCAGTTTTTTCAGGGTTGTCTCTTGTGTATGTATACATTGTTACTTCACTTTTGAGAGGAGATATGTTATGATCAGTGTCCTAGCAGAGTGGATATTTTGTCCTATTGACTTTTGGTGTGGTCTTGTTAGCTTACTTCTGTGTTGAGTCATTGGTTTTTAAATAACTTCTCGAGAAACTTAGAGGTTAATATAGGTACATGTCCATAAATCTCCAGAAATATATGTTCAGTATGAATGCTTTATTTAATGTAAAAATGGGACTTTTGAAAGTCTTGCTTTTTTTTTTTTTAAAGAATTTTTTTGAGATGTTTACTAAAGCACTCTCAACTGTGCCCAAATTCTTTACTGTGATCTTTGCACATTTCCTACAGATGACTCAGATTATGGGGTCACTCTTCTGGTCTTAAGAGTCTCTCCAAAGCCAGTGAAATTTAATTAAAATTTTAGGCTCCTGAGTTTATTTTCCAGGATATGATTTATTTCAGTCATGTGCATATAAATGAGTTTTCACTGTTTCTAGCAAAATCTAAGTTTTAGAAACAAGGCACGAGGAAGACTTGGCTTGTATATTACAAGCTTGATGCAAATCCCTTCTCAAGTTTACAATGAAAATGGTCTTCAGTCTTCCAGCAAAGACAAGACAGAGTCTCAAAAATAAACAAATAGAAGTGAGTAAATGATAACTTTTGTGTTGCCAGGGAGATGCATAATATGCAATTAAGATAGCCTAGGTAAGTGTTACTGAAAAGAAGAGAAGTTTCACAGGGAGGGGAAAGTATATTTGAGAAAAACCCCATGTAAAACTCAGGTTTAAGTTGTAGGGCAATTCTGGTGTCGTGTGCAGTTGGTGTATATGATACATTTGCCAGTTGTCAAACTAGTCCTCCAAACTAACACAGTCCCATTCTAATGAGTTAATATATATTCTTGTGCATTTAATTTTTATTTTTTTTATGTATCGAAGTATGTATTAGAACTTGATTGAAGTGTCAAGTACTCTTATTTGGACCAGGGCTGTGGGCTGATTTTTTTTTAATAATATAATTGTGCAGTTGGATGTATCTGAATATGGTGCAGAATTCCATGTTATAGTTTAAGATATGCTCTTGCCTATTCTAGTAAAAAATTTATCACCTGACATATAATTTTGTCGATATTAAAGGATCTTTAACAATATTAAAAATATGCTTAGTTTGTAGGAACAAAGTAGCCCAGCCATGATTTTTTTAATACATGTTTCATTAGTATGCCATCTTTAATGTAACTAATGAAGAAATTATTTTGTTGGCTGTCTTAGTTAGAATCATATTTTAATGTTAAATTGTGTTCTTTGGATAAGAGAAATAATTTGTTTTGCCATCTTTAAGTGATGTAAATTTAAACATCCAAAATAAGTCCTCCATTTAGACATGCCTTTGCAGTATTATGTGTATATATATAAACAGCAATTGCTTTTGATTCCCCCCCCCCCCCCTCCATTTTTTTAATGGGGTTTCCTGCTTCTCCAAGTTTCTTGTTCATTCAGAGTGGAATTGGTCCTGCATTAACTAGGTCTACAAGCTGGGTGTTGAGTCTAGGCTGATCATTCAGACTCCCTCTGTAGTCACTAGATAGAGCAACACAAAGCAGTGTAATTAATCTTCTCGGAAGGCGAATCGTGCTTTGAAGAATCTGATTCCTTTTCACTGGTAGTACAAAGAATGTATAGAAGCCGGTCTGGGATAATCACAAGCACCTGTCTGTTTCTTCCTAGGTGTAGCAATGTCTTTGTAGCAGCAGTTCATGTCTCTTGTGGTGTTATGGTGGGGGTACTGCAGGGAATGTCATCTGGGTTTTAGAAGGGGAAGGGTTGAATTTCTTCATGCATCATTTTGGTGATCTATAATGTGTCTGTAGGGATTCATTCTAGGTACCTATGCAGCATCTGACTTTAAAATAGTAGTAAAATGAATCCCAGCCTGGATCAGTAGTAAAATTCCATGATCTGTGTAATACTGTTTCATCAGATGCAGTTTGGGTTGTTTAAGTATGAGGAAGAGGGATAATGAGAAGAAAGGAGGAAGACTTGAAATAATGCTGTATTTCTTGATTTAACTAGTGCATTTCCTCTTTTTTAGATCCAGCATTTTACTTTTTGAAGTTGTTCAAATGTTGTACATGTCTGTTGTGCAAGAAATCAGTAAAAGCTATACCAACTTCTATATTACCTTTTGTGGAGTTTAGCAATGTTGTTCTCCCTACTCCAATTAACATTAACAATTAATACCGTTTTTTATTGTGGGGCGGGTTTGCATTTTTCGTCATACTTTGTTTCACAGGTACTTTTTAAAATGTCTTTTCTTAGCTAACTGTGCACCACCATGCCAAAATGGAGGGATGTGCCTGCGACCTCAGCTTTGTGTGTGTAAACCAGGAACAAAAGGTAATTCCTGTGAGGATACAGTCGTGCAAGACACATCTTCCACTGGAGGCCGGAGCCCCGTTGTTCCCCCATGGCCCATACCCCAGCAGGCTGCCCAGCAGACCTTCTCTCACAAGGTGCAGGTCCCACCAAAGGTTGGCCCTATGACTCAGATGGCATTCACAATCAAGCAGAAGCCTCCTGTTGGGTTACCTCAGCAAATGCAACCACAGTAAGTGTTTTCTTTGCTTTCAAAGAATTCCAGTATATCAGATGTATAAAAAGTTGTTCCTTGCAAGAGTTTTCAAAAAAATCATACTTGGAAACTTTCACATATCTTTTAAAACAGCTTCTTGTTTTAACTATAAAATTGCAGTGGATTTTTAGACTTCTATTACTTATGAGCCAGATTTCCTCACCTGAACAGAATATCCTGTAATATCAGTCAGCTTCTGTTTTCCTTAGAATATTACTGCTGTACTGATTTTGGAGGAATTATTCTTTATTTACGCTAGTGGCCTTTTGAGCTTTGCCTAGAACAGAGTCTGACATGGAATTCTGATATCTTGCGTAACTGAGGAGAGTAAGATTTGGTGCTTGTGTTCTATTCTGGTTTCTTGTAATTGCACTATGTTTACTCTTTTGATATAAGTGTGCATAGCTGTGCTACAATGAATGCTTCTGCTTTCTTGTGTTTGAGGTTCAGGATTCTGACTGCCATAAGCAACAAGGAAACACCCATCTTGTTGGGGAATTTTTACTCCAGTTCTTTAGTAGCTCATGACTTAGCCAGTCTTTGATACTATTTCTCTGAGCTTTAAATACTTAATATGAGTCTGAACTTTCTCTAATTGTACTGCGGTTTTTATTGATGGGTCTGATCTTAATTTGTTTCAAGACCCCATTTGGTATGGGAGGAGGGAGATGCACAGGAGGGTGGCAATCAAGTAACATGTGAACAGTTTTAGGTGTTTTCAGCTACTGCTGTCCTTCCACTTTCAGGTGAAGTCAGTGACAAAAAGTCAAAAATGTTTCTGTCCTGTAATGGGTGTTGCTTTTGGGGAGCTTTTGGGAATAAGGAGGGTGTAGTCTGCCTTTCTTCTAGTCTCCAGAGCAAGATAATCAGGAGTAGGAAATAAATTGTGTTTTCCTTTGTTCAAAACTGTAAAAATGAACATGGAAGGGTGGTCTGTGATTATAGAGTTCTGTACCTGAGTAGTCATAGGCTCCTGACAACAAAGTGCATCATGCCACTCCTTTCCAAAGCTGCATCTGAGAACACTGCCAATATTGCTGTTTGTTGTCCCATAACCTCTTTGTCAGGCTTTTCTCCTCCTAAACTCTTCTAATTCTTTGTACTGTTGTCCTAGTTCATCTAACTGTGGGTCCACAAGCTAAACTAGATTCCCACATGTCTTGTGTACTAAGAAGAGAAACTTGCCTGAATTGCCTTGGAGTTCTAAGCCCTAAGCCATTATGTTCTTTGAGAAAGGTAGAAGGTAGAGCAGTGGGGGCTTTAGGAACAAATACATCCACAGTCTTGAAAGACAGAGAAATTGCTACCCAATTTTAGTATTTCATAGTGCTCTGAGTCCAGTTTCATTCCTATCAGTGAAGCAAGGATTGTTGAAGTGACTAATAAGAAGGGGGAATTTCCAGTAAAATCATCACACTTTTTTCCTGTTCCTTCCTATCCAGACCAGCTGGACTCATCACCTGGTGTCTCTACTTAGACCAAAGAAGAGCAGTGCAACAAATCAGTACAAAAATTCCTGTCTTATGAGTACTCATTCTTGTAGCATATACTTTCTTTTTTCTCCCTCCCCCTGCACACAAGCATTCTCAAGGAATTTGTCTTTCTGTTGCAGTAAAGGCCAGTTGTCCAAATTGGGTAGTAAAATATACTTTAAAAAAAAAGGGTGGGAGGGGGGATGAAAAAGAGAATGTAATTTGTTCCTGCCTGACAAAAAGAATTGTCATCTTTTAGCACTCTAATACTGTACTCAGATGGCTTGTGGCAGCCTCTAGAGAAGGCTTACTTTCCATTATTCCTGCAATAATGTCCAGGAATAAAGGGGTCCTCTTGTAAAAAAAAAAAAAAAAAGAGAGAGGATGATAAAACTGATATTTTTCTGTGCTATTATGATAGTTGTTGGACTACAATATTCTAAGTATTTCTAGAGGCTACCTACAGCTTTTCACGCTTCACCAAAATCTCTTTACCTGCTTGCGTGAGGCATCATCACAGATGTAGAGGAAACAACTTCAGACTGACAAAACCAGTCATCTGTTATCTGCTATCCAAAATGCCTCTGCACACTTCCATACACAGTGGGCTTTGTTGTTCATGTGACCCTTCATGGCCTAAGGATTTTCTCTTAACTCTGTAGAGAGACCTTTTCAGGTAGATAGAACTGTTATTCTTTGAGATCACATTTATTTATCTTCTTTAGATGAAGATAAATCTATTTCAGTCAGCTTAATATTAGCATGGGAAAATGGAAAACTGAGCCTCTGGAATCATGAGAATGCCAGCCTACAACCTTGGCGGGAGTCAAGTGTGGGAGCTGGAGATGGAAAGGAAATGGACTGTTGCACAAACCAAAGCAGTTGCATCAAGTGCAGCCGAAGGTGGATGTTTAGAGACAGCTATTGAAATGAGGCCAGCTCCCATGTATGACTATTGGGACAATTTTCAGGGCTGAAAGATCCTTCTGAGGTCAGGTCTCTAACACTGAGAGACAGGCTAGTTCCTGTTTCAATTCCTTTTTGATTACCTTGTGATCTTGTATGTTGTGTGAGGCTGCTCAGATACTTTTGGAATGGCTTTTTCTTTTCCCAGTCCTAGAAAGTGGAGTCATCTGTTTTCAGTGTGGTTGGTACACTGATCTGGACACTGCTGCTGTGCGGTCAGGGACTGGACTGGTGAGAGCCAGGGCAGAACCCAACCTGGAACACCTAAATTAGCTCCTAGAAGAGGCTTACTTCTACAGAGCTTCTGTTTTGCCATCCTCTATCTTTTTCTGTTTTGTATAGGCATGCAACTTTTCCAACTTCAGTCACCAAGATGTGTTCATGCATGTTTTCTTAGGATCATGGTGGCGGTGATATTTAGGAAAGCAGGGAATTAATTTATTTCTTTCCAGATATTGTTTTTTTGAAGAATAAGGTGCTGAACAGAAAGAAAGCTGAAGAGAGATTAATTTCCTGGAATATCCTGCGTTCAGCAAGTCTGTCATAGCTCTGTTGTGAAGATGGATGTACTGTCAGGTACAGGGCCTCATCTCAGAAAAATGTTAGCAGAAGGTATAGATGGCTGTAATTGAAAACAAGTGGTTTTTCAGAAACAAAAATCTGCTTCTTATTGGAACCTGTAGGGAATTCTGATCTTAGTAACAGGCATGCTTTGTGGGCCTGAATTCCTGTGATAGCTCTCCAGTAACTCTGGGTGTTCCTTTCACATCTTGTGTTCTCGCTTGTTGGCAACAGGATAGCTCCAACAGCTTGATTTTGTGCATTTACCATCTGTGTGAACAGAACTTTTTAAGGGGACTTTTCTAGTACAGTTTTGGAAATGGTCACCAGAAGGAGTACAGCATCAACCAACTGGAGCTCAATAATACACTGAAGTGTCACAACATTGCTCCTTCAGCCTTGCTTGGAGGCAGCTGGTGATGAAATGTGAAAGTCTGCTTTAACGTTGGACAAAGCAAAGCTCATCAAAGGAGTGGTGAATGCCCAGACTTCAGGTGACAGATTTGGACTTACTGGTGTGCCTTATGTGCCCAGAAATCTGTGCTGAGAGGTCCCCTCCAAACCTGTGTTCCTGGGTCAGTGGGTCTAGTCAGTCCCATGCTATTACAGGCAGATGTATTGTCTGCTAATTTTAGTAAACCTATCAACTAATGTCTTAAAGCTGTTTTTTAACTTCTGTTCTAAGATGTAGTATTTTTTCCAGTTTAAATTATTTTTTCCCAATTTTAAGTAGTTGATGGCAGATCAGTGTGAATTTAGATTGAAAAAAAATACCGGAGAGAAGAACTGGACATGCTGTTGTGACCCTACTGAAACTGACAATGTAGGACAGTCATAACTGAAAATGGAATACATTCTTTGTGTAACATGTAATTGTCAGTTAAATGTTTACATATATATTTAAAATGTGTAGAGATTATTGACTTTCTATTGTGCAAACTCCTGTAAGATGAGGATTACTGTAAAGTATAAGAGACTGCTCTTTTGGCTATTTCCTGTCTTGCATACTAGTTCTTTTTTGTATCTTTGACTGCATGTAATTTGTTTTATAGAACTTCTGGTTCTAAGATTAGTTAATACGATGGCGTATCAGGTGATGGTCTAAAAAAGACTATAGACAGGCTTTTCCACCACCATTATGATAGTTTTGTACTAAAGATGTACAGATCAAGTGAAACTCTACTTACAAGAACCCTGCACTTGAACGTAAGTGTGAGGTCTGTTTCAAAATACTTTATGGAAGCTCTTGATAATATTGAACTTCTGTCCTAAAGTACCTTGACTTTTTTTTTTTTTAAGGAAACTTTTTTAAGAAAAGCAGGGATAAAACTTAGGTTGGAAGTACAAAGCAGTCTAGCCCAACCCTTCACTTATAGTAGGATCACTTATAAGAGGTTGAACTTCAAATGCTTTCAAGATTGCAAAGTTGGAGATCTACAGTGTTTGTTGGCTTCTGTTGCAGTGGTTGACCACCCTCAGGAAAAAAAGAATGTCCTCCTTTTGTATTTGAGGTTTCCATTGTTGCACATTTCTTGTTACCCTGTGTTTTTTGCTGTGTGCCTCTAAGAAGTCTGGCTCAGTCTCCTCTACAGATTCTCAAGAGGCCGTTGTAGATTGCAATATCATCCCCTTGAGCTGGTTTTTTTTTTAGAACTGAGAAATCTTTCTGCTCATATGCTGTGGGTTCCAGTCCCTGACAGTCTTGATGGCCCTCTGCTGGCCTTGCTCCTGTGCTGGTGTTTTTCTTGATTTGGGGAGTTCAAAACTGGTCACACTATTTGAGATGCAGTCTCACAAATACCTGATGGAGGGAGTAGTCAGCTAACAGAGCCCAGTGTATGATTGGCATCCTTCACGTGCAGATGTGCTGCTGACAGGTGTTCAGCTAATCCACTAGGATCCCTGCTTTTTGTAGGGCTGCTTTCCAGACATTTCAGTGCCAAATCTACACTCTTGCATAGAGTTGCTGTATTGCTCTTTGTGTTTGCCTTTGAACTCTGCAAGCCCATTTCTCCGTCCTGTCAAAATTCCTCAGGTATCAGTGTAACAAGTGCTCCTCCACATTGTACATGTGTATAATTGCTAAGATTGTATTTTTCCCCTTCTTCAGGTCATCAATCAAGTTACTGAACAATATTGGTTCAGTATTGATCTCTAAGGAAAAGAAACAGTCACTCAGTCTCCTATGAGCTGGATTTGGTATCACTGAATGCCACCTATTCAGACAGAGTTTTTGCACCCAGTTATAGTGATCCATATTTAATCAGTTTTTACATAAGGCGATGACTGTGTCAAACACCTCGCTAAAATCCAGGTTAAAAAGATTTATCATGCTCCTTTCATGCACTGAGCTAGTCATCTCATCATAGAAGTCAAACAAAATCCAAGCAAACAAAACAACTTTAATCCAATCTAAAAACTAGAAAGTGTTTGACTTCCTGACTTCTGAAAGTTTTAGTTTAGTTGTTTTTCTGGTTTTGTTCTTCTATGTTGGTGGTGCTCTTTCCCTTTGAAGCCAGAAGCTTGTGTCATACACAGCCTTCTTTCTTCAGGAGAGGAGATCATACGTTTTCTTGGTCTACACAGAGGAGTTAGAAGCAACTGAAGTGTAGTTTCAGGGATGATATCCTGGAAATTATTATTTTTTATTCTAGGCTAAATATTCCATATTAGTATTTTCACATCTGATTTTTCCTGTTCTTAGGCACATGCATATATGCTTGTCATCAGCTCAGGGCTAATAGACCTAAGTGTGTGCTTGAGGTTGTTGAGCCAGCCATGATTCCACTGTTAAGATACAACCATGGATTGTTACCTGGTGCTTCAGAGCTTTGGTCTGTAAGTCATGGGCTACTCGTTCTGCGTCTCCTAGAGCCCAGTGAAATAGCTGTTTGAGCTTGTGTTAGCACTGTGTGCTTTGCAACACTGGGGTGTTACTGTTCACAGACTTAAAAATTTAACTCCAGTAGTCAGAGGTGAGATTTTTCCAGCAGTTCTTGAGCTCAGTGCTTTGTGTCAGGGAAATGAAAAACTGGCATTCTGTCTGCAGTTTATGCTAGTGACTGCATCCCTTCAGTATAGACTTCTAACATGTCATGAACACATGGTGTGCTTGTTTTAGGTTTGGTAGTGCAAGGTGGCTCCAGGGAGAATCAGGAAAATAACTTTCCCATTGTGAGCTGTTTGGGGTGGATTCTGAGAAGCCTTTTGCACAGTGCTTTCAACAAGAGACTTGCTGCAAGGAAACACAGTGTACCCTATTAGCCATCAGGTTATTCATGTTCTTCCTAATAGACTGTAAAGAGTTTAGGCAGATCAGTTATCCATATGATCCTGTAAGGCACATTCCTTTTGTGAATGTCAATGTACACTTCTCTTCCACAATCCCAGCAACTTGAACACACTCCATGAGGTAAAGTCAACTGTTTAATTAACTTGTCATTAACTCTGAGGTTTTTTTGAGTGCTGCTGGAATATGTTTATGCTCCTGTATGTCAATACAGCAAAAAGATACATAGTAATTTAGGCATATTCCATGTATGCAGAAATCATTGTCTTGCTTTCAAGGTACTTTTCAGGAAAGAAAATTGCCTCTAAACTGTACTGGTGTTGTCAGCTTAGTTGAAAAGCAGACAGTAAGCCACCATTTCAAGCCATAGTGTTTTTAAATTACTTGTTTTCTAGCTTAAAAACACATGTGCCTGACCATTCAGTGTTTGCACAGTATTTGAATGCATAGGGAGGATTTTAATGAGGAGTTCTTAATGTTATTTTTAATGTTATTTGTTGCAGGTTGTGGTTTGTTTTGCTTTTGTTTCCCTCTGTAACTATTGGAACTTTTACTATTTATCATCAAACAATTTTTTCAGGAGATGTTGGGAAACAATCAGAAGAACTTCTTTCCAGGGGCTTGCTGGGGCTGAAGGAGCACAGCTTTTCATGGAAAGCATGACAGTGTGTTTCCAGTCTCACAAAAATATATTTGTATTCTCAGAGTTTGGTTTGCTATATTGCTGTTTTGTCATTGACAACATTGTGACATTCAGAACTTTTGCTATTAAAAAGGTTTTCTGTTAGCAAGTGTTTTTGACTGTAAAGCAATAATGCAACAATTTTATACTTAACTGAGACTTTTTAGCCAAACAGATAAAAGTAACCCATTTGGGTTACTCTAAGCAAACTACTGTGCAACAGTAATGATTATGGGATGTGGCTGAAATAAAAACAATGTTGCAAATAGCCATTTTCCTCACTGCAAATGGGAATCATTTTCATGTGATTTGCATTCCCTTCTTTAGAGCTGTGAATAGATCTCAGGAGGTGGATTTGGGAAACTCTCCCCTGTCAAAATACATCTGTACCTTTAGCTTTCAAAGGAAGAAAAGTAAAGTGAGAATATGTTTTATTGCTGATTTCAGGTATAAAAATGTGATTTAGTAATATTCTGTCTTTAGAAAAATCTATGTGTTTTAGTTTAGTGTTGTAATGATCAAATGATCACTGAACCAGGGACATTTGCCCCTCTCTCAGGTATTTTGAACTTGAAAATGTTTGTAGATGTCTTTGGTCTTTTTATCAGAAGTCTTGCTTAATATTTGCTCTAAAGCCCTTTAAAATAATGCTAGCTGCACCTATTAGCTGGTTTATTTGTCTTGTGTATCAATATAACTTTTGGTATTGTCTTAACTTCCACTCGCTATTGAGACTCCATTGTTAATAACCTTATTAAATAGATAACAGAGACACAAAGAAATCCTCTTCAGGAGATTTCCATAGCATTTTGCTAGTGTAGCAGATAATTGCATGGATTAAGAATCTTCATTAAGATGATGTGGACTGGCCTTAGACAAAGGCAGATGTATCTTTAGGGTTGGGCCTGTCTGATTAATTACAAATGCCTCATTGATTTCATTGTTATGAATAGCCTGTTCTGCTCATGATTTAGGAACCCCAAGAGACACATATTTCATCTCCAGTGAACTTTTCTTCACTGCTTCACTGAGAAGCAATTTCCATTTTACCTAAGCTCCATAAAGATTACCTCTACCATGTATCCTTGTACTCTGATTATTTTTGTCCAGGAATCCAAAACTATTGCTTTATACAATGTGTAATCTGTTGCTAATCTAGGCAGTTCTAAGGTGGTTTATTACTCATGTCATCCTGTGCTAAAGTTTAGGGGTTACTGTTCACCAGAGACTGATGATTTTTTTTTTTTTTTTTTGAGTGTCATTGGGGAAGAACACTAGACAGATGGAGAAAGTGGGCTCTTCTCCTGATGTTATTGTTCAAGTATACATTGAGACGTTGTAACCAGCCAGCAATCTATTAGAGGGACTCTGCAGTAAATCCTTGTTTGTTTCCCTCTTTATCAAATTTTCCCTAAATTATCCCATGGCCTTAGTGAGTGGTGCTGGAGGACCAGCAGGTGAACTGTTGGCTAATTGCAGTGTTGTTTCTCAAGATAAGTCTGCCACTGTGCTCAAAAGTCTTGTAGGTGAATGAATCATGACTACCTGACTTTGAGTTTAGCAACTTCCTCCACTAAGAAAAGGACCCACTGTTATTCAGAAACGTCTTTTCGTATGCGATATATTAGGAAAATAAATACCTTTGGAGTAATAGCTCAACACAGCATTGTAATTATTGAAGAGAATTTTTCTGTGCTTGAAAACATAGCAAGGCATCATTTCTGATGCTGAGACATTAAGTTTGTAGAACAAATAAACTATCTGCAATGAGCTGGTGTTTGTTACAACTCTGGTTTTTTACTAATGTAATCTATAGCTTTGAAAATATCTCCTCCAGGTGTGTAAAGAAAAAATATATTTTCTGATAGGCTTTATCTATTGTAATAATTTTTTTAAAGTTTAAAATACTTTCTTTAAAACTTACCATGCAACTGGGAGACAGACTTTGTTAATGCCTCTAGCACCACTGGAGGATATTAAAAGGAATTCTCTGTCAGCTTGGATGCTGTGAGGAATGATGTTTCAAACTTGTCAGGGGTTTTCTAAGTGGTTTTATAGAAAAGACTGCTTTTGAATATTCCATGCACTGGTTTTGTGGTTTTTGTTTCATTAAGAAGACAACTGAATATGCAATTCTGTATGTTCTGTGTCAAGAAAAGAGATTCTGTTAAAAGAAGACAGACAATATTAGTACATACTATTATGTCATTGGGCAGTAGGTGGCAAGCTTTGCTTTTCCTTCTACTCAGGGTTTATTTTCATGTTACAAAATGCCAGAATTTTTAGAGGAGTGGTTTAACTTCACTGGATTATGTCATTTATTTGCAGCACATTTTTTTAACCATCTCATTTGTTCATTGTGGATAATTGTCTTGCTATTGAATGCTGAAGGAAAGCCTCTCTTCAAATGACGGATGCAAATCAAGAGATGTGAGGTCTGCTGTATTGTCTCATGACTTCTGTAGGCAGATTACTAATACACATTATACAAATGAGGTGAAGTCACAGTCAATCTGAAACTATTTGGGATCCTCCTGTTCAACTTCTGTTGTGGACCACAATACAGCTAGGGGCAAGGGGCCACAACACCCTCTTTTACTACAAAATTTTCACTTATTACTTCTATCCCTGTAGCTAATAAATCTAAAGAAAAAATAACAGAATATTTATTTGTCTTTCTTATGATGTGTCATGTCCTATTCTGGTCTGTGTGCTCACGTCCTCCCCTCCACTCCCCCATGAATTGCTGTAACTCTTCTCACAAACTTAGCCTGCTCTGCTGATGTGTAGGATTCAGCACAGGGGCAATAAAACAGCAGCAGCAAACTGTCCAGCTAAAACTAGGGTTGTGTATAGAGTGCAATGCTTGAGTGCTTATCTTTAGGAACCTTCTGTTGGGGGTGGCTGTTAATATTCTTTCTCTGCTCAGACATCTTGCCTAGAGCAAATGCCCTGGCAGCTGATGCGTTTGTGATCAGCTCCATATCTCTACCAAGGATACCAGGGTTGTAGAATCTTTGCTCCTATGCTCTTCATCTCAGCTGTTTTCCAGCTTAGGCATTCTCAGCCATTCTCTAGAACAAATTTTACCCATTGGCCAAGTTAATTCTTTGAGTTTCCTCATAATGAATGAGTTAGAGTTCTTCTTGCTTTGCTATTGAAGTTTTGGGAAAGTTTGTTCTGGATTAAAAAATTTACATGCCTCTCATTCTCAGTCACTCCATCCTGTGCACACTTTATAATAATTGCTCTGAGGAAGATCAACTGTCTTGGATATCCTTGATCCCAAACATCAACCTATTCATTCAATTATGTCATTCTAGAAATTATAAAACAGTAATTAACATTTTTTTTCTTACTATGGCAGGGCATTCTTCATGGGAGGGTCTTATGTACATAGAGGCTCCATATGAATTTACATTTTCACTGCTGAAGCTTTCTGTCCTCACACAATTCCTAATGAAGATCAGAAGTATTTTGGGAGTGGTAATGCAGATCTGAGCTGTCAGTTGAGGGCATGATTCATTTCATTTCTGCAGGAGCCCTAGGCAAAAAGGATCTTTGGCATCTACTATTGGTAAATTGAGAGCAGTGTTTTGAGATTCTGATACTGTGGTTAACTCTCTCTCCTGTAGTCTTTGGCAGTGCTGTGATCTGTGTGTGCTAGAACAAAAACTGGTTCAAAGGTAGTTACTCATCTCTTTGTGCTGCCAGGCACTGAGTCAGCCCTCAAGAACACCTCCATTCATCATTCTAGGGAAATGTAGTCATGGGGCTGCAGGAGCTGAAGTCACTGCTTAGTTCAAATGGCTAGTCTCCCTCAGGACTGGGATCGTTTGTGTTGGCAGAGAAGACGGTGATTATGACAGTCATGTCAGTCTTGTCTTGGTGTCCTTTTTGAACACTGCTAGTGCACTCTTCAGTGCTAATCAATTAAACTAACAGATAATTTGTAGTTACCTCTGTTGGATTGATTATTTGCTGATAATTGGGTTGTAGTAGACCTGGGTCTAAAGACCATTGCCTTAAGTGTGGTGTGAAAGGCAAAAAACCCTGTGACTTACAAAATGGGCTACGCATTTTATAGATCTTGTTATCTCACAATGGTGTGAGAAGTGGGCAGATCATTATGGCAAACTGCCTTGAGTGAAGCCTTTGGTGTTTTGGTGGACAAAGTCCAGTGTGTTCTAATGACCTTGTTTTATAAGACGTTTTGAATGTGAAAATTTGTAATTTCTGCTATACGTGTTTGGGTCGAAATCTTTGGGGCTGCAAGTATCCACTTCTGTTGAGAGTTCCGCACAAATTCCTTTCAGTGGACTGAACGCAGATAGCATCTGGCCACATCAAGCACTGTGCATGTGCAGTGAACTTGTGTCCACCAGAATAGCAGCGATATCTTGGAAAGAATGTTCAAAATATAAAGTATCACCACTGCAGCAGCATGCAAGGCACTCATGAGATACAGCTGCAGTCCTACACTTCAAATTATTGTTGTTCCTGAGATGATGTAGCCTACCTTTGCATGAACATCTTGTTTTATCCACACTTTAGCTATCCTCTAGTCAAGTGAACATCTCACAAACAGGTGTTAAAGGATATTCAGTCTTTTCATTAGTATCTTTGGTGGGAATAGGATTCTCAGAAATAAAATCTTTTTGATACAGAGACTTACATTATAAGGAGACAACAGGCATCTCAAGCTAGCCAGAACTTATTCCAGATAGGAGGAGAAAGCTATTCTGTGTGATGGCAACAGCCAGTTGGTTTATGGTTTTATGTGGCTATGTGACATCACTTGCCTGAGTAAAGCTTTGTTGCAAGAAACAGGTGGTCAGTGTTGGAGTACTAGCAGGGAAACTGTTTCCTGGCCATACTGTTGAAAAGTTTCCACTACTACTTTCATCTTGAGTGGGAGGGAAAGATCAACTAAATGCTTGTAGGAGAATCCTCCACCCTTTCCCCTGTCATTCACCACTCATCTGTGAGGAAGCCAACACAGACAACCTTCCTTACACACTGAGAGAAAACAGTTCTGTCAAGATTCCAGTAAATCTGTAAGAGCTTACTCTGTTTGATTAACCTTTCCAGGCACTGTGCATGAATTGTACCAAACTATACAGAAAACCTGTGTTCCACATGAATAGTAAGGAAAGTTAAAGCCCATCTAATTTTGGTGTGGGTTTTTTTGTTGTTGAAAGTTACTGTGTTCTTCTCTATTGGGTTTTGTTGTGCCCAGAGTACTACGAAATAGAGAGATAGAATCTTGTCTAACTTCTACAAGTTTTGTTTGAGAATTATCTGGTCTAATGACCTGTTGGTGCTGCCTGGCTGTCTGTTCTGCCACCTTCTCTTGTGGTATAATCTGAAATAGATCCTGAGAATCCCTCATGGAGAAAGGCATAAGAACCTTTCTGAGCACACTTGTGAGCTTAGATCAAAAGAATTAATTGGGACCGTCTTCTTTGGTCTTTTCTTCTGTGTGCTTTCCTTTAATACATTTCTTAATTGGGTCTAAAGACTTTTGGACAGTTTTTCAGTTCATTAACTTTTTTAAACTAGCTTCCATTTTATGTTCATTCTTCTGATTTGGAACTATGAACTACTGCAGAGAATCTTTGGCTTTTTTCCCCTTCAATGTAGTTAACTGTTTTGCTTACTCTTGAAGCATCTCTTCAGTGGTAATATCTGAATTGGATCCTGTACACAGGTTAGGCCAAACTAAGTTTTTATTATTTTCTTCTGCATTCCTGAATGAGCTGATTCCTGAAGATGATGTTAATTACATCTAAAAATTTTGGTTTAGTGTTGTGATGTTGCCTTGTGAGGTAACTGAAATTTCACACTACCATTGTTTCCTGACTTTCTACCTTCAGTGATATGATAGCTCTCACCATCTTAGATAGCTAGTAATATAGTCCTAATGCTGTGTTTTCTCTCATTTTTATTGAAGTTACAGCTCACAGAGATGCTCTGTTAGTGACTGATATAGTTAACTTGCTGATCTAATTTGACAGGCTACTCTTTGAAAAGTAGCATCACTCCTTCACCAGGTGATCTGTTTCATATCCAGGATACTACATGCATTTTTCCCAGTTCTCCCATTAATTTTATTTTTCCTAAGATAGGAATGATTCCTTCCTGCTAGTGGTCACTCTTTCTCAGTTCTATTTCTTGAACTTATAATGCTTCATGTAGAAGCACAGATACTTCTGATTCAGTTGCCTTCTCTGTTAAAAAGCACACTGTTTAAAAAACTTCCAGTTTTTTCCATTTCTCACTGTTACCTGTTGCCAACTCTTGCTTTGTTCTTTACTTGGGTGTGCTGAGTTGACTAAAATTTGTGACTGAATCATTCAGAGCCGTATACTTTCTTTCCCAGTTTCTGATTTAAAAATTCTCCTGTGGTACTTGTCAGTTCCATCAAGCATTAAATGGAGTTTTGTCTTCCATAGAGCATTCTCTGTTCCAGTTTCTGACAACTCTGAAGTCCCCTATGGTTTATACCATTTTCCGAGCTATGCACCGAAACTGTCAGCCTCTCTGGCACCTTGTTTGTGCAGACTTAGCAAAAACTGTTAAATTTTAGTGCATGAGACAAATGTGCTGTCATTTGGCACTTTCCCAGAATGGTTTGGTTTGCAAGGGACCTTTAAAGACCATCTTGTTCCAACCTCCCTGCCATAGACAGGGAACCTTTCTCTAGAATGTGTTGCTTAAAGACCCATCTGGCCTTGAACTCTTCTAGGAATGGGGCATCCAGAACTTTTCTGAGCAACCAGTTATGTTGTCTTACCACCCTCATCATAAAAAGTTGTTCTTTATGTCCCTCTTTCAGTTCAGTTACTCCTGCCCTTTCAATAGCTAAGGTCATCATCACACATAAGAAGAAAATGCTTCTGTATAATGTACATGATTCCAGAAATATTTTATAACACAGTATGTTACAAATACCAAGTTCTTAAGAAGTAGTCTAAAGTTGTGGTAGGGTGAACAGTCAACCAAGACCTAAACTTATAGGCTGCAGTCAGTACTTCTGTTTTTACATCAGCTTCCTCGTTATGAAATTTGCAGTCTTAATATGTTTATGTTTTTTTGAAAAAAAAAGCCACTGTGATTCCACACACATATTCCCAACAGGACACTGCTCAACTGCATATTGAACCACACTCCCAGATTGCTTTGGAGCAAAATTAATACTTTGGTAGTCTTCAGCGATTGCCTCTGGACAGCAATATCTGAGTGTAGAATCCCTTTAGCTTTAAGCACTTTTTAAAGTACTTTTAGAAAGTGACAGTTTTTGGGAGCCTAAAGTTCTTACCTTTGTACAGATTTTACACTGGGAGAACTCTTTCCTTAGAAAATTTTGTATTTTATAACCTCTATGTGGTTCTGGAAAAGGTAGCAAACAGATGTGAACTCTGTTCAATTGATGAATAATCTGGTCTTAAATACTGCTATGATATGGATTCTGTTCTGGTTTCTGCATGGTGGAGAAGGATAGTTGTAAAATCTATACCACTGGCAAATTAATAATGACAGTGAAGCAGAAATTTGTATATGCATTTATATACTGGAGCAGAAGCTCTGCTGTCTGTCTTTCTTCCTGAACTGGAACCTCAAAGCTCTAAAGTGAAGGACAACTGCTGGTTGCCGTAGTCCCAGCTGTGCCTCCTTACTGCTTTGAGCAGCTTCTGTTGTTATTGTATAATGCCTATTTGGGTATTCCAGCTGTTGCACACATGCAGATCCTTAAGAAGAAGCCAACTCCCCCTCATTCCCCTTTTTGCTATTCCAGTGGCTTGTAGCAGCTTTTCACTGCAGAGTACACTTTGCATCCTGAAGAATTTTCCTTCTGTTGCACCCTGGAGGGCTGTATCTATAAACTTTTTTTGTTCTGATGTTCTATTTAGAAATCCAGTGAATTCCAAAATTGGATTGTCTTTTGATGTGCTTCTGGAAGTGATATTAGAAATAAATATAACCCACAGCTTTGCACTCAGAGCATTTCTAATGGGAATTCAGGTGATGAAGACTGAAGAGCTTGAGACTGTAAAAGGAAAAAAAGGTGTATAAATTCAATGATGTAATTATTTCATTTTTGTCCCTTTCTCTCCTTCCTTTGCTCCCATTCATTGCCAATTTCCTCTTTAATTGAAAGAGTAGAGGAGCACTATGTGCCCCTTGTAAAGGAGATCATTTTGGGGTGATTCCAGAGTAGTCAGTTAGTTGGTCCTTTCTGTGAGTCTCCTTGAAAGGATGGCATCACATACATTTTTCAGGTTCCCTTTGGAGAAGGGAGATACAGCCTTCCTATTCAGCCAAATGAGAGGAAAGAGCTTACTGTCCCTGAGGTGAATTGGTGTAACTCTTTAAGCAGCCTGTAGCTTCCCTAGAGCATTAACTCTATCCAAGGGAAAAATGTAGCAAGTCAGTGGAAACCCTGAGTTCCTTTAAGTTACACACTGTCAGGGTAGCTCTATACCAGGTACCAGCAGGTTGTGGTGTGTTGTCACGTACCCTGATGCTTTTTCTACGTGATGCATAGTTTATTCATACCAGGATGAGACTTTATAGTTGCTATCTGCTTAATTGATATATACCTGTATTGTGTTGACATTGTTGAAAATGAAAGAAATACTTGCAAAAATTACCTGGGGGAGCTCTGGTGACAAGTTTCTACTTTGAAGTGTTTGTTACGCTCCTGGAGCTCCTCTTCTTTAATTCTCACTTGTAGTGACCATGTGGCCTGTATGATCCTTGCACTGTAATTTCTACATTGCTGGGTGTTTTTGAAGTGTTTCCCATGGCAAGATTGGAATCCAGGTTGAGACGCCTAAGGATTATACTCTATTACATGTAACATTATGAAAAAGGTAAATGTATTATCTATTCTTCTTTTGTATTTTAGCACTACATATTTGTCTTTACAAGTTTAAAGCAGCAGCTGCTGCTGATTATTGTACTTTTTTCTAACTGCTTTTAAGTAGCTCTTTCTGAGAACAGCCATTTTAAAGTTATTCATAGTAAACAAGGTCTTTCTAAGAAATTATAAGAGCTTACAATTGTTTAAAAAGTAGCTATGGAAACTAGATGATTCTCAATTTAATGTGAGCATTCATTGCTTTCATTGGCTGTGCTCCCTTCTTGAAACTGACATGCTTCAGAGGCACTCTACAACATTTCTAATTAATTTAAGTTTCTTTAAACGGGCAAAATATTCATCCTGATTAAGATATGTTAAAGTTTTTAAGCATAAGACTGCCATTTGCTTAGCTTTCTGTTTGTTTTTTTAAGTCATAAATAGAATCTTTCTTCTCTTCCAAGCCAGAAATATCTGGTTAAAGAAACTTTTCTTGAAACAAGACCAAGAGTGCCAAATTACAGCTTTAAGTCATTTAAGACAAAAGACTTGTCTCATGTATGTTACAAAACATGTCCTGAAGGCTACAGGAGTTGTGTACCTAGACTTGACTTAGTGGGCATAACTTACGCCCACTAAGTCAATGTACACTAACTTCCAGTTTCTTAGATTACATTATTTACATTGTATCTCCAACACAAATGGTTAAACATTTTACTTAGATAATGACATTTAAAAAAAAAAAAATTGAGTAGTTATTTTCTCATTAAAGAGAAAGGGAAGGGGGGCAGATGCTTCCAGTTTAAAAGAATGAAACCAAAGTGGCCATAAAAGCTGTTGATTGCCACACATTTCTTTCTGTTAAGTCTGTGGCGGCTGCACTGTTGTAAATAGAAAATATGGTGGGAAGATTTGTTACATGTTTCTATTCTTATGAGTTCACTTCAAAGCTGGAGTTCGTTTTTGATGCTGAGAGGAGTAGATCATAAGCTCTGTGCATATTTGTTGTCAGGTTCCTTGACATGTTGAATTTGGTGTGGCTCTCCTAAGTTTGTGTCTCTTGATTATATTTGTGAAGTTCTAAAATACCCGTGACTCACATCGGAAGTAGTTGCTGCTCTGATTCAACACCCTCCTGGTGCATGGAGTACAATGCAGTTGCAGTAATTCAAAACAGTTTTATTAACTTTCCTAACGGTATAGTATGCATGCGTTCTTAAAATCTTTTTAACATGGTAGCGCTTGCCAGAGAAGGCTTATTTGTAGACTTTGAGCATGCTTGACACAAGCTCCCAGAACTATTATTTCTGCTGTGCTCTTAAACACATGCTATGAGGAGCCGGAGCTGGTTTTTGCTGGGGCTATAAAACTACATAAATAGTTTTAGATTCAGTTAAACTATGAATTACAGTGATTGTCTTCTGAAAAGATATAATTTTAATTGTCAAACTTGTTACAGAGAATTGAAGAAGTAATATGTGCCTCTATTGTAAAATTCAAATGTCAGCTCTTGGCTTTTCTGATCCTTTCTGCTTCTCTTCCTCCCATCCCCTCCTATGTTATTGGGAGAAAAACCAAATGAAACCAAAAAACCCCAATATCCTGTATAGTTTAAATCAATTGCAGTTGTGCACTATATTTATTGTAATGTTTTTTTAAAATTGTTTTATAATTTAGTAAAATTAAATTATTGCAATCTGCATGCAATACTCTGTGTGTCAGCCTCATACAGAATGTTTTAGCATTCACAGGAGCTGTAGTTAAGAGCTCAAGTTCTTAACTACACTAGGCAGGAAAATTAGTTATGGCTGGAAGTACAGCCCAAAATTTACCCTTTAGAATGTTGTTATAAAATACTGTTCTTTTTATCATTGTGTGTTATTTCACAGTTATTAATATAGCACTTGGAACTGTGAAACTGCAGAACCTCATACAGTACAGAACAAGAGCAACTAGTAAGAATTGCAGCAACTCATGGTGTAAGCTACAGAACAGAGAACACAAACAAATTTAAGGGTACTTTGAAAGTCAAAGTATTCTCAACATCCAGCTGATTAATTTCAGTAGGAAATTGCTGTGTGTCCTGTAGTCTGAAAAGGCATGGTTTTTTAGGTGCTTGGTGGATTTTATCTTCATTTCTGTCAAGGAAGATAGTTGGGGTATTTCTTGGCTAATTGTTAAGTACATTTGTACTGTATCAAGAGTTAAGCTGAACTAAAAAAAGCTGTTCTTTGAGAACAAGTATGCACAGGAGATATTTTAGTGTAATTAGATTGCTTTAATTGTGAAAACAAGACTCTACTATAACAGTTTATACTTCCATGTACGTAGAACTCTGTGTATGAAATAAAACTACTTATAAGCTAAGAAGCAGCAAGCTGCAATGGTTATAAAAGGTCGGCAAGTCAGCTGTGCTTATGAACATCCAAAGCCAAATAACATATGTATATTGTGGCTCCTGTGTAGGACTTGTTGCTTTTTTCCCCCTTCCCGACCTTGTGCTTCATTTCCAGCCCCCAGTCCCAGTTTGTTCTGCTGTGAGGCAATAATTGGCAGCAGAGGATCGCCATCTGCCTACCTAATAGTATCAGTAGTTACCTGTCATGACCCTGAGCAGGGTAGTTGGGCAAACCACCTCTGTGTGTAGGATGCTCCTGGTGTCTCCCCATTGCTGAAAGGAAATGGAGTCTGGCACCAATCCATTTTTGGATATCTCCCCTGGAAGGCAGGCTGCAGGGTTAGAAAGCGCCCGTGGATGATTCAGCCGTGTCCTGCCTAAGAACAGGAGCCAATCTCAACAGGACAGGCTGCAGGAGAGGGAACACAGGACTTTGGACACTTCTAGTCAGCTGGAAGGGCAGAACCAGGGCCTTCATCACTCCAGGCTCCTGTCTGTGGCTGTGCCTAGCGGAGCTGAGAGTGTTTGCTCATTGGTCATGTACGTGATCAGCCGAGAGAATGAAGACATTTGAACAAGCTGAGTCCAAAGCAGAGTTTAAAGTACTGGAGATGAGCAGTACCTACTCCATCTTTTGCTCTTTGTTCAAAAGTAGTGTGTTAAGCCCAGGGATTCCAAACAGCTATGTCTTTTCATCATTAAATTCTGTATTAGAGTAGGTACCTATGGTATTTATTGCTGGAGTTTCTAAAAATAGCACTGAGCAGTAAGTTCTGCCAAAGAACTCAAAAAGTGTTGAGAAATACTAGGCAATTACAGGAATATTCAAGTGCTGGAAACAGGAAGAATGTGCTCAGAGTCATCGTGATTCAAGGTAGTGAAGTTGCCTGAGAATGTGTAGTGTTGGTTTCATAGTAGTATCCAGAAGTATCTGAAGTCCTGGTTGCTTTACCAATGTAGAGGTGAATTTGCCTCATGCAGAACCAACAGGCTAAGTATGAGTCTGAAAAAGGTCTCCTTGGCAGGAATGCCAGTTTCCAAAAGTTCAGAGGAACAAGTTCAGCCAGGCTGCTGAGATTGTGTAATTCACAAACCAGCTGGCACCACAGAATAGGACATTTCCAAAATACAGGCTGTTATCAGTGGTCCTGAGATGGTACTATTTTACTTATATTCCTCCTATGACAAATTATCTCAGCAGATTTTGTTTGCAAATTGTCTCATGTTTTAGTATGGTCATAAGGTTGTTTGATCAGTTTTGTGATTCAACATGTATTATCTTATGCAAATATTGTGAACAGTGAGTTTTCTCTTTGTTTAGGCAGGAAGTTGTCACTGTCAATCATATTTGAAAATACAAATTCTGATTTGGTTTATAATTAAGATACCCCTTTTAGTAACAGAATACTTTTACCTTTTTCTATAGACCCCAAAATATAGCCACATTGAGGATGGTTTTTCAGTCATTTTGAAACCGTGTTTTAATTTTCAGAATTCTATAACAGAATTTTAGAGGGTAATGCTGTAGTTAAATTTTTCAAGTTAATAAACCTAGATATAACACATGCTCTTTCAAATTATACCATAAACCAATGAGTTTTAGAGCCAAGTTGTACATCTGAATTGTTTCTTTGTGAATGGTGCATAACTGTTTGCTTTTTTTCTTTTATTTTCCCCCCTAGAAAATAAAAAGCATAAATAGTATGTCAAAACATTTTTTAAAAAATAAAAATAATTAAGAAATAGTTACTTTCAGTTTTTAAATTTATTTTTATGTTTCCATATTAATGTGATGATTTAGCAGCTTTAACAAATCCAAATTATATGAAATATATATTTGTGGTATACTTTAATTAGATGTGTTTACTTTGTAATTCATTATGCATGCAGTTCCTTAGCCAAATAGTGTATTATTTCCAGAAGTTCAGTCTGCTTTTTCTGGTTTGCCGAGCAGTCACTGGATGTTTTAAGAAAAGTTAAATTAGTTTAATATATTTAGGAGTTCAAGCATGTATTTCTTTGAAGTCATTAACGAGGAAAGAAAAAGTACTCTAGCAGACAATTTCAATAACGCAGCACGCAAATCAAAAGAATGTGAGGAGAAGATTCTAAATTGGGCCCTTAGGATGTAATTTCAAACACTTTATAACCTGTCCTTTTTATAGTTCAGACTTGTTGGAATGACAGTATTCAGCTTATGTTTAAAAAACATCCCTTATGCAACAGGGAGAAAAAGAAGTATTGTGAAATGTGGTTTACTGTTATGCCTGTATATAATGTGAGCCGGTAAGTCATATGCTTTAGCAACTTAAAATATATGCCTGGTGTATTGTACCAAAACTAAGGACTGGGACAGTATCAGAAAGAAGGAATATATTGAATTACATTTTCTCAAAATTGACTGTGAAAAATATTTCGTATAACAAAACCTGTAGTTCTAAGGCGATCAAAATTTTACACGTAGAGAAAGAAGCAAAGTGAATTTTTGAGGAGAAATCGGAGACATCCTTAAAAACCAGAGGAATGCCTCACAGACTTCAAATTTACCAACTGCAAATAGGAAAACAAGCTATTCCTAGACCTCTGGAATGCAGTCTGGGCTTTTGGTCACAGTATTTTTAGGTTTTTTTTAAAGTAGGCAAAGTAGTTTGGAATAGGAGATCCAAGTTCCTCCAGACATTGTTGGTTCAGCCGTATGTCAGAAATTCTTCATAGCTGCTTTCTTGTAAGCTGAATTCGAACTGTAGGTGGACTTATTTTTATAATAATGAATTAGATAACTTTCACATATTTTATCCTTGTGTTGATCATGGGCTGAAGTCAGGGATACAGTGTTCTTTAAGTTTGTTTGCATTTCACTGCCTTCTAGGGTGACAAATGTGGGTTTCAGGAGCTAGAGTTAGGAACCACGAGGAATTTTTGCTTTGGCATTCCAAGGCTTGGTACAGACTGCTGAATGTAGCATCTATAGGTTTAAAGTCCAAGGATGCAAAGCTGTATTTGACAAGTAACAAAGTCCTGCGATAAAATCATGGCCAGCAATGAAATAGAGTTCTGTTGACTTCAGTGAAATCAGGATTTTATGCTAGTGTCTGAGAAAACAGCTTGTATGAAGACCTCTTTAACTCTTTGGTTTTCTTTTGAATAGCTACCAAGCAGTGTACCAACCTTTCACTGTCAAAAACTTTGCAGTATCTTATTAGATGGTGATGTAGATCTTTGTTTTACAGATGGAGAAGTGGAGAAAAGAAAAGAGAAAATGTGTGCCTATTGTATGCAAACTTCTCTGTCTCTGGAGCAAGCTGTATGGCTCAGTGGAGAAAATTGAGAATTTCATACAGTTGAACTTTCTTCCTTGACCTCAGTGCACTAGAAAATCTTACCTTTTACCTGATTATTTTAGAAATAAAGTTAGGGCATAATTATGATATTAATTATAATTATAGCATTCACTGGGCTCAGTAGTAGTGGAGGGGTGAGGCACTAGTGAGTTGAAATCTACACTCACTTTTATCTGTGTAATTTTGTCTGAAAATCATGGACATTTCTTAGACAAAAATATTACTGTCTTCATATTATCTAGGTTTGCCTTCTGAAAAATTATTGTAACAGTTTTGAAGCAACCAATGTTTTTATAGCAGGATTAAATTAAGCAAGTAAATGAAGAAAACCAGCCTATTTTAAAATCGAGATTCCTTGCATGCTGTTTTTAGATTTGCGAGCTGTATGAAATGTTGTAGTGATCTATATATGCCAAGAGTTTCTGTTGATATACCAAACTTATTTTTTCTTTCTTTAGTGTCTGAAATTAAAAGGTATATATTGTATTTCTCCTGATTCTGGGATACTAATCAATATAGAAATATTCCTAAAGTGCTCCTATTAAGCCTTAAAGTGATTAGTCATGTAGCTAAAATTTACCATATCTGGTCTCCGTTATTAAGCAGCCTTGATAAGCTGATAAATAGCGTTGTGGTGGAGTTTGATTATTTTTAATTGGTATCTCTAATAGAAGTATAAGCAAAGCATGTTGACTTTTGTTAATCTGTTGTCAAGGTTCTTTGTCAAGGTTCTCTCTGCAGAGGAATTTCTTAGGTCATGACAGTGAATAAATGCTTTATCAGTTCTGTTAGCTTTAGTCTGTTCTTTCCCTCTACTGAAGTGACCTTTTTGCATCAGGGATCTTGTACTGAGACAAAAAGGATGTAGGCACAAACACACTATTTCTCTGGATGTTATTTTTCTGAAAATACATAAAGATGAACACGTAGTTATAATGCATCATATGTATGTATTTTTAATGTTATTTGGCTGAATTTTAACAAACAACTAAAATTTGCTAACAATTCTTTGAAATTGCTGTCCTCTGATCCTGCATAAGTACAAAATATTTTTCTGCATAATATTATGTTCAAATGATTTGCCTATATATGTCACAAGGTTTTGGAAGCTCCTTAGCCCCAAAATTAGACTCCTGGTAAGTGTAGCTGCTTTCTGCTGTCCCCCTTTTCTCTGGTTCTGCCCACAGATGGAAGCATTCCATTTTGGTGATGACTTAATACGAAGGACACTCTTTATTGCTCAATTTTGTGGTATGAAGAAATAGATCATATGAGTTGTTTATTTAGTTCAGCTAAGAAAGTAATTATACATTTAAAAACTTAGATGTTAAAAGTGTTCTTGGCCTAATGCAAATATTATTTCTACGTCCAAAACTTTTCACCACTCATCTTTTCACCCTCTGGGGTACAGCACAACGTGTACTTCTGTTCTTGTCATGCATCACTTCCAGACATCCCAGATGTGGCAGAAAGGATGCCATTGTTTCATCATTTCAATTTAGGTGACTGCTGAGGAGAACTTGGGTAAACTTTGGGGTTTGGGTTTTTTTCTGATCCTCCATCTTTAGGATTGCTAAATTTTGTGGTGTAACTTAGGAAGAGCAGTCCCTAGGGTGTTTCAGAGAGTGTATCTTGTAGCCAGTAAAGTCTGTCAGAGCTTCTTGCTGCTGATTTCATATACCAGAAGGAGCTCGTGCTGATGAATAGACACACTGAAGAGGGAGTCTGGATTTAATCTCGAAATTTTCAAGTCTTGCTCATCATAAATTATGCTTCTTGTCAATTACACTTAGAAAGCCTTGAGTAATTGTGGTTAATATTCTTAATGTGCAGTGACCATTTTCCCATTCAGACATGAAGACTTAACTTGTTCTCGTAGAAGCAGCACATCTTGTGTATAGTACTTGGGCAAAGTCAGTATTGTATATGTCTGCTAGTAGTTGCATATGTAAGAAATCCGTATGTATTGCAGAGGGATCAAGTGCTCCAACTTGCACACCTGGCACTTCCTTAGCAGGAGAAAAGTAAAGTCTGTTTGCATTTTTTATGATGTTAGGAAGCTGAAACCTTAAGCATAAGGATTTCTGACTTTTTTTCTGTGATCTCAATCAAATTTGAGGTGTGCTCATCAACCATTTACACTGTCTTTCTTGAAAGTAATAATGATCAATTATATCTTGTCATAGTTCTTATTATGCAATATGTGGGAAAAGTATTTATTTTTTTAGTCTAGAACTTATTGCAGTTAATTTTTAATTAAGGATTATTTTGTGTCTTTCTGTCACATATTCCCCAAAGCATTTCCTCTGGAACCAAAGTCTGGCTTTTCCCTGCCTGGCCACTTTCTGGACACTCTTAGCTTTGTGAACATCAATGCCTTTAAAAGCCTTCCTTGTTATTTTCCCTCAGCTCTTTGCACCTCAGTAATGCTTTGAGTTTTATCTTTTAATCCAATTTTGTAGGCTGGAAACTTTCATTGGGCTGATGCAAAAGCCTCCTGGTTTGTTGTCTGCAGTCAGCACAGACATCAGTTATGTGTGTGACAAGTTCTGGTTGCTTCTGATGCACATTGTCATGTGCTCAATTTCATCTGCAATCCAGTCTTCATCTCTTCCTGTCTAGCCACCATTCATTATCTTGGGTTTTTATGGCTTTTCCTACTTATACATAGGTCTAATTTATAAAAAGGTTATAAACCTATGATGTATACCTATATATATGACTTCTTCTGAGAAACTCTGTTTAAACCGGCAAGATCATACTTGTAAAACATTTTCTAGACATAACAAGCAGTAGTCAGAAAACATTTTTTGCTAATCTATCTGCATCTTTGCAAAAACTTGATGGGGTAGTCACTTACTCTTTGCATTTATGTGTTTCATGATCACGAATTAATCTGTCAGGATATCAAGGATAGGGCAAGGTTTTCAGTTCTTTAGTAGCATTTTTACTTTTATTTAGGTATTATATTATAAATGACAGATTTCTGCTTAATTCAGACAAGGATGTAAGTGTATTCCCAGAGAGAATTTATCTTGTGTAAATATATAATTGCTAGTCTGGAAGACAAAGTAATAATTGAGGGTTTTCTGAACTACTGTAATAAAAATGCATATACTTTTAAGTTACTTATTTGTCTGAAGTGAAGTATTATCAAGCCATATATATGTTAGTAGACTTCAAAAGGATATAATTAATATATATTCAAGAAAATGAATCTCTTATATTCCATATTTTTGCCCATTTTAAGTTTGCAACAGTTTTATAATTTAAGATTTCTTAGTAGTCTCTTGTAATATAAACATTCAAAGTTTTTTTTTTTTCAGTTTTCAAATAAATTACATCAACCTACTGGGCTCTTTGTCTCCTGTTCTGTTTAACATGCTCGAGAATTTGAGTAGATTAATGATGCGTGGTTTTGCTTCGCAGCAGCTGCACTCACTTGCCTTTATCATATAACATCCATTGTGGGAGTTTGTTTCTATTTTTAGTTGTCATTTCATCATGCTTTTCTAATACCAAAGTCTGTCTCATGGGTTGAACAGATTAGAAATTATCACTAGTTAATATGTCTTTATCTGAGTAATTTTTTTATTACAGAGTGTCAATGTAAAATGCCACTAGCACCATGGAAACAAAAGTAATTTTTCTGTAGAAAATGTCATGTAAAACAGGGAAGGGGAAAACATACATGAATTTACTGAAGACGATGTATTGAACTGACACAGTGTTCTGTTTAAGTTAGTCTGCTACTCTCTAGTGAATTTCATCTTGACTCAGTGCTGCAACATAGCGGATGCTTGAAGGGCATTTTCTTAACACAAGTGTTGATGACACTAGCAGTCACTCTTTTAAAAGCTGAGTTTGATACTGACAAAATATCTTACCTGACTGTAGTATTATCAATGTAGCATCCTGGAAAACAGCAACAAAGAACCCCAAAACGAAGAGTTAGCCAATAAAAGCGGAGGAACAGGAACAAATCAGCAACACACATAGGTTTTCTGTTGTAGAGTTTTTTCTTTTTTGCCTCCTTGAACTTTACTGGTAAGAGGTGTCTGGAAAGTTGAAGATGTAATTAATGTTGATTTGTGAAGAGCTTCATTGGTTAAGTGTTAGTGAAAGTATGCATGAGGTAACAAGTAATTTGTAGTTTGTAGTTGTTCATTTGGTGCATGATGAAAATGGAAGTTTGTGAATTGCTGTTACTGTGAGACATAGACTCAGCTGATTTGTGCTCATCATGGTCTCCGATTTTTCTAGACTTCATGCATATTGTTTCTTTAATGGTGGTTTAGGATACTTGAAGGATACTCAAGACTTAATACTGTGAGAAGATTTTTTTAAAAATTTACTTCACTTGTATCTTGATGGCACTTTGAGAATGGAGTGGGGCAAACTTTCTGTACTTGTTTTAATGAAAAAATGTAGTAGGCTACCTTTCTTTTTTTTCACTGATGGAATTACCACTTATAATTTAAGTATTTTACAGAAGGAATATTCTTCAATTTTAATCTTTGAATGCTGTATTACATGAGGAATACTTGCCTGCTGTTGCATACCTTGCAAGAACTGTAACTTCCTTCAGGCTGTGTGACCGACCATCTGTATTGTTGCTCTGTATCTGAATATTTAACCGAGATACACTTCTTTTGCCTTAAGAGCTCTTTCTGCTTTTTGACATCTAGGTAATGAATCATTGCTTGTGATCCTGGAAGACTCAGTGTATTTCTTTAGAAACCTGGAAGAATGTTCGTAATCCTACACATTTCAGTTTGTGTTGTATGTGGAAGATGAAATGTATCAATGGAGTCATACTTGTGCTGTTTTCAGGCAGTTTTGTTTCACAGAGCTTTAGTTCAGCTCTTACACCAGGTTATGCTAGCAAATGAATTCCAAGCAATGCACAGGTTATTTGAGCCTGCAAATACAGGGCTGTCTTTATTAGCAAACACTTAAGAGTTAGATAATCCCTGAAAGTGTCTTTGACAAGGCTTTTACCACACAAATTACCTATAAGATGGGCAAAAGTGGTACTTGTGGATAAAAGTTAATGTTTCACATATCTGTGCGAACCTTTAGAAACAACTTTGAATTCCTTTTTATCCTTTATCTTGGTGCAGATTAAATATCTTTATTAAGATTTGTTGTATTACCTTATTTACAAACCAAATCAACTTGATGATGTTCAAATAAGATCTTTCTATATTGTAAATAACTTTTTAACCCTTTAAGGGAGGGTTAAAAAAGTAGAAATTAATAACTTGATGGTATTATTTGAAAACTAATTAGTCATATCCAAACTACTGTCCTTGCAAAATTTTGCCTGGGGAGAAATGTATTGCAAAGATATAGATGAAGGCAGTTGTATAATGAAGATATTAATGCAACATTGTAGGGTTGTTATTGTAGGACAGGCAGGTCTCAGTGCTTGTTTTGCAGTGTTCGCACTGTATTTCAGGGACAGGACTTCTAAATATGCATTAAAAGTAGATATTTGCACATCAAATCAATTTTGTGCAGAACTTTTGCAAGGGTAAAAGTAAAGAAAAGGTGAATGCTTCTCCCTTTTATCTCTTGTTACTGGTAGGACCTTGTGAAATAGGGCATCCTTGATTAATGACGGGTATGACAATGTAAAGGGCTTTGGAGAAATCCCATCTGCTCATCATCAGATGGGAAGTTAAACTTTTTCATGTATCTTTTAAAAAAATAAATATATATATATCAGAGAAGCAGTGGAAGGAGGAAACAGCTGGCAAAGGTCAGGCTGAACTAGCAACTGAATTTTAACAATTTGTGGGGGGTAGGGAGATAGTTCTATTTTCAGGCCTTTTGGACTGGCCTGCATATTTTCTTTACTATCTCACAGTTTTAGAAAACATTGGTTTTCTTCTCCTTTTGATTTTTCATTGTGACTTTGGGAGGAGGTAATGAAGAAGGAATTAATTTGTACATTTGCATGAAGCAATAGTGTTAACAATTCATCTTTCCTGAAGTGTTGCTAGCTAGGAGCCAGGCATGGGAGCATCAGGCTTACAGTAAATAAAATAGAGAAAGCAACTTGAGTGAGATTTGTCTTTATTTAGTCTAGACAGCACTTTTCATGCCAAATGTAGTCGATCTCATTTCTGCTTGCCAGAGTTACTCTGATACATCACTTTCTTTCTTTGGTTTATCAAACAAGAGAGCTTTCTTTTGCACGGTAGTTTGCATGGTAGTTCCTCTGTATTGCTCTTGTAACCTTATTAGTATTTTTCATACTGTTTGTTTGTTGAAGGTGCAGATAGACATTTGTTTATTTGCCTGGTGTACACTTCAGCAATGGAAAGTTATTGTCAAGTTTATTAAGTTAATGTCAGTTATACAACAAGATCACCAAAACTGAGCATACGTATGTAAGAAAAAGGGTCTAGACAAGTCTTAGCTTTGGTTTCATGTGATTATTGTAAGCATATATGTTGGTGATTTAGATTAGGTGATTTAGTCTGCATTGAAACAAAAATTATCAACTTGAACATCACATGGAGGTGTTTCCTTTTAAAGAACTGCATTGCTAAAGTTTACAGCTTTCCTGTGTAGTATTGAGTAAGCCACTCTTGGAAAACAAAGCTGTCTTAGCAGTAATTCATTAACATTAATATTTAACGCAAACTAGATTAAGGAAGAAAATTATAATACCTGAGAAGGAAAGAAGAGGCAACTTTTGTAAATTCTGGTGGTTAAGCTTTCAGCCACCAACATACGGTATTCATGTTTTTGGTGTGGCATGGTGTGGTGTTGGGTTTTTAAATGATTTTTAAAAATTTTATGGTAATCTCAAGCGTTACGGTGGACTTCTTTGTAGACTGATAGTTGGGCTTCAGTGTGGCTGGTTGTGTGGCAATATAAAAGGTAATAATAAAAATAAAAGTACCTTAGACTAAGAAACAAGGAAGGCCTTGTTGAATACGTGGAGGTTGGGGCAGCCTTGGCTGCGGTGATCATGAGATTGTGGAGTTCAGTATCTTGCATGAAGGAAGAGGGGCAGCAATTAAGATTGCAACTCTGGACTTCCAGAGAGCTAACTTTAGCCTATTCAGGGATTTCTTGGACAAGTATCATTGGAATGTGCCTACAGGGAAGAAGGATCCAAGACAGCTGGTCAATATTCAAGGATTACTTTTTTCAGGCTCAAAAATGGCGCATCCTGATGAGCAAGAAATTGAGCAAAGTGGGCAAGAGACCTGCATGGATGAACATGGAATTCCTGTCAATACTCAAGCACAAGTGAGAGAGACACAGGAGAAGGAAGCAGGGACAGCACACTTAAAACATAGAGATGTCAGAGTATGCAGAAATTCAACAAGGAAGGCTGAGGCCCATCTGGAATTAAAAACCTGGCCAAGGATATCAAGTACAGTAAGCAAATACATCAATAACAAATGGAATATGAAGGAAAATATGGACCTGTTTTTAAATGGAGTGGAGACTCTGGGAATAGAGAATGCAAAGACAGCAGAATTACTGAATGCCTTCTGTCCATCGGTCTTCACTGGCAAGGCCAGCCCTTAGGAATCTCTCACCTGGGAGACCAGAGAAAAGGAATGATGGAAGGAAAACTTTTGCTTTGTCAAGGAGAATTGGGTTAGAGATCAGCTAGGCAAACTTGACACCTACAAGTCCATGGGCCATGATGGAGGCATCTGTGAGGGCTGAGAGAGATGGCAGACATCATAGCTAGGCCACGCATGCTCGTCTTTGAAAGGTCATGGCAGTCAGAAGAGGTGCTTGAGAACTAGAGGAAAAAAAATGTCACCCCAGTCGTCAAAAAGGGCAAGAAGGAGTACCTAGGCAACTACTGCCTCACCTCAATCTCTGGAAAGTTAACAGAGTGCCTTGTTCTCGAGGCCATCTTTAAGTATATGGAAGACCAGAAAATGACCGAGTAGTCAGCATGGATTCACTAAAGGCAAATCATGCTCGACCAACCCAGTTGTCTTCTACAGTGACAAAACTACCTGGATGGATGAGGGGAGAGGAGTGAATATTTTCTACCTGGACTTCACCAATCCCTTTGACGCTGTCTCTCACAACATCCTCATAGGCAAATTTGGGAGGTGCAGACTGGAGGAGTGGACAGTGAGGTGGTTTGAGAACTGGCTGAATGGCAGAAGACTTGACCACATCTCATATTGTTCACTCCTTCATCAATGACTTGGATGAAGGCATAGATGCCTCCTTAGCAAGTTCACTGATGACACAAAACTGGGAAGAGTGGCTGATACCTCAGAGTGCTGTGCAGGTGGGTGGGCAGAGGAGAACTGTGTGAGGTTCGACAAAGGCAAATGCAGGGTCCTGCACTGGTACAGACTGGGGACCAATCTGCTTGAAAGCAGTTCTGGGAAGAAGGACCTGGGGGTCCTGGTGGACAAGAAGCCATCCATGAACCAGCAGTGTGTCCTGGTGGTCAAGAAGGCCAATAGTGTCCTGGGGTGCATTAAGAAAGGCATTGCCAACAGGTCAAGGGAGGTGATCCTGCCCCTCTAGTCAGCCCTGGTGAGACACATCTGGAATGCTGTGTCCAGTTCTAGGCTTCTCAGGACAAGAGAGACATGGAGCTCCAGGAGCAGGTTTGAGCAGATGGCAACAAAGATAATTAGGGGACTGCTAATCAGAGATCATTAAGAAGACCCTGCTTGAGCAGAGAGGTTAACCCCACCAGTGGTCCCTTCCAAACTTAACCATTCTGGGATTCTGTAATGCTTTAAACCTTGTTATAGCCTTAACAGAAAACACTCAGCCACTTAAATGGCAGCATTTGTATCTAGTATTTTGATCTCTATTGTCAAGTTCTGCTTGTACATTCAGTATAGACACTCTTTTGTGTCCGAAACCAGAAGTGGATGTCCTTATGCATAGGCATCAGATGAGGTCCGTTAGAAAAACCAGACTGTGCAGGAGTGATTGCAGTGACTCTTCAAATAAATAAATTTGTATGTAAGCAGTACTGAAAGGAAAGACCTCAGCTTTATCTCAGGCTGAGTGTTTCCTGGTGATACTTCTCATCAGACTGTGTTGAATTGTAAGCCTGACCTCCAATGCCAATGAAACCTCTCTTTCCATCTTCTGGTAGGACCCCTAAAGAAAACATAGAAAATACAGTATTCTTTCCTTGTCTGGCAAAAGGACTTTTACTGAATGTAATGAGACTGTGTAAGTACTGTATTAGAAAAATTGACTTGGAGACAGCCTGAGCAGTTATGTTTCTGTTCTACATAGGAGGCTTAGAATGTCACTATTAATGAATGCTCTTGTTAACTTGGATCAGTTTGAGAAAAAGAGCATCTGTGTAGGACAAAACCCCATTGTTTGTTCTAACCACAAATCCATTGGCTACAGCAGTTACTAAGCATCTTGAATAACATGACCAAGGAGTTAGGCATTGCTTTGGAGATAGGGGCTGGCTCAGGCTCCACATGTCAGAAAACAATGCGGTAGTCATCTAAGTTCTTAGCTGAAGCTCTGCAATCTCACCACTGTGGGGAAGTGCTGCTCAGCTGTCTTTTATAATATGGGGTTCATGACTTATTCTTAGAGGACAGTTATTTACTCTGCAAAACTGTGGCGCTGAGGAATGGTTATTATAAATCCCATAGCTTCTTTTCCCATTTTTCCATTTTTGAAGACCGAACTAGTTACAGACCCTCAGCTGAGAATAAAGTGAGGGAAGCTTACAGCATCCCACTCTATATGCCTTCATTTGAGCAAAGGACGATATAGTCCTGAAAGCCACTGTTACTAGGTTAGTAATTGATACTACTCTTCATGGAGCATGTGTCTTTACAGTGTAATCTGCACTAGCTGCAACTGCTTGAACACGTGTTATTTGTAGGTTTATTACTTGAAAGTGTGCTATTACTTGCTAGGCAGTGGGATTCTCCAGCCTCAGGGCCCCACAGCAGGTTGCAGTTTCATTGCACGTGGCTAAGAGCTGTCCAACCTGCTGCCCTATTTATTGCTGGAAGAGTGAAGGTCAGTTTGTTAGTGAAGAAATGATTCCTACTGCTGATGGTTACTGAATAACTATGGACTTTTTGACAGGGGGAGGAGGGAATTGTTGTTGAAAGCTGGCAAGGCCTTGTGTAGTGAGAAGCTGAGGCCATAGGGAAGAATCTAACCATACGAGGAAGGATTAGCAGTGAGGGAATCTGTGAGCTTGAAGCAATCTTCTTGTTTAACAGGAAGGAGAAATAGCTTTGCTGTTAAGGGAGACCATGTGGTTATGGGATATTTGTCAGAGATGTTCAATAGTGCAGGCAAAGAGAAAGTGGATGGGCAAAGTAATGTGTTTGGGACACAAACCTTCTGATGAGGTGGGAAAAAGTCTGAAAAAGGGGAAGAGGAGCAGTGTTTTGCTCTGTGGCTAGAGGGATATGGTGAGGAAGGAACTAGTTTCTGGGAACAGAGGGGGTAAGTCAGATGGATTTAGGTTCTACTTAATGTACCTTGTATGAAATGACAGTTGTAAGAAATGGAATAAGATCTGAATGCATCTCTGCTTCTCTGGCCAGTCTGGAAAGCTCTGTGTGTTAAGAAATTTGAGCTGCAACTCATGATTTTGATCAGGGTTTTTCCCTGGTCCTCCCTGTTTTCTGAGCTGTCCATGATACTTCTCTTGCCATGTCAAAGAGAATGTTATATAATCCCTGTAGTCTTTCTTTGTTAGGAGTTTGATGAGCTGACAAGACAATGAGGGTGCTAAATGTCTGGAAAATCAGGTGTTTGTGTCTAAGGTAGTAGGTTTCCCAAACTGTATTTTGAGAATTTGGAGTACAGTTGAATTTGTCTTCAATTTTTTAACGTAGTTTCTAAGTCTAATTTATTATTCTTACATTATTCTGTATTTCCTATCTCTTTCCAAAACAGGATGATACCCCTTTCATCTCAAACACTAATGATGAATCTTCACCATGGCCAAACTCAGGAATATGTGATTAAGCCCAAATATTATCCAGTAAAAAAAGTGATTTCAGGAGAGCAGTCTACTGAGGGCTCGTTACCACTGAGACTGGGCCAGGATCAACCTGCATCACCTTTGCGATGTGAGTACAAAAAGCATACTCCCTTCTCTCCCCCCACAAAGCCCCACTCCCCTTTTTTTAAGATCTTGAAATTTTCTGTTGTAACACTTGAAGACAGAGAAAGGTTAAAATAACTATACATGAGAATTCTTAGATTAGCAAATGCTCCAATTTTGTGGAGAAGCAAAACAGATTTCCTGAATGGAAAAAAAATTGAACCTGATTCACTGTTGAAAATTCATCATTCTATTTCTATATAATAGTTTTTTCTTCAGAAAAAGGTGCTTTGAATGCTTTGCTAGAATGGGCACAGCTATGAGTGTAGTCAGTGTGATGGATACCTTTTTGGAAAGCTGGAGTTCAGGATTGTGGTCTTATTGGTGACTATTTTTCTCTATGTTTAATTTATTACGTGTTGATGAATTTCTGCACAGTATGGAGGCTGCCTGAGAGTTTCTGGTTCATATTTATAAAAAGAGATTGTGTAGGTGCCCAGCTTGTGGCCTTGGCTCATGCCCCGTTGTGTGCAGAGCTTGAGGACAAGTTTTGGCTTAGAAGATGAAGAGCTTGATGAATTATGGGTTAGGTATTACAGAACGTCTGCTGGCTTGATTTGGAGAAAAGTTCCTGCAGTTGAATAATGGACTGATTAACATTGAGACCTTAAGATACTTACAAGTGTCCTGACAGACTTCTTTTGCTTTAGAACAAAGAATTATGTTCTGCTGAGGTTTTAGGGAAGAGCCTTTCCTTCTCAATCTTTAAATAGAATTCCTTTGTGTATCTGTGCATTTCTGCATTGCACATCTTTATGGTCTGTCATTTTCAACTTAAATACAACTCCCTGCTTCCTTTTCCTCAAGTGTAAGTTCGTGGATGGTAAATGAGACTATTTGCTCTAATGAGAAGAACAGTGGGCAGCTAGAGGTCATTCAATTAACATTTTTAGAGTAGTGAAGTATACTTCTTGCAAAGCACTCTCTCCTTTTCTTAGAAGCTTCAGAAAGTTGGGGTTTTTTTGAGTCATGCTGTCAATATCAACCAGTAGTCTCTTCTGTAAATAAGATAATACTGCTTTTTTCCAGTCAGCAGTCATTTTCCTTCAAATAAAATACTAACGGCCATCAGGATTGGATTGTGTCCCTCTCTTCTGACTCTCACTAGTCAAGGAGTATACAAATTCCAGGTTGTATAGTTCTCCAGTATTTGGAGTGACTGTTCCAGGTTGGACTCTGGCCAAAAAAACTTTCCTTTTGCCCTGGTTTTTCAGGCTGAGTCAGTCTACCTTGGGTACACTCAGTGTTACTCACAAGTATCAAGCTGCCACTAAATAAATGAATGGGTTCTGTGAGTTGGTTTTTTTCTTCTATGGTAGCGTAAGTAGATGACTCTATGCAGCTGTAAGGCAAAGGAGGCAGTGCTTCTAGATCTTTCTAGCTTATTTAAGCCCCACTGTTAATAACAGTACTGTGAGGGACATGACAAGGAGAAGGAAAACCAGGACCTGAAGACAAGAGTGTTTTTTATCAAATTCTAAGAAGCCTCTTAGTGAGTAGTGCATTAGTAAAACATTCTACCCCTATTAAAAAGCTTATGATTCCTAAAACAGCCAGAGGGCAGGTAGTAAAAAAGAGTTTTTATGGCCTGATAAGGTCAGCCACGACTTAAGTGTTGACTCAGAGGTAAAATGCAGGCTATTTGGATGGTGTCAAAATTTCTGATTCTGAGCTCTCTGGCAGCCTAAAAAACAGTCTCATTACCTGTTTCACCTGTCTTTTACATCTGTGATGTGGGAGTCGGTGGTAGCAGCGCCTGATGAAGCAGTTGAGATATCTGCTAGTACAGAGTGCAGTTGGAGCTGTGTGTTGTTAGAGTCTAGGATTATGTACTCCTAGCCTGAACAGGAGAGCTACAGCTTGGCCAGCCATATCTGTTTGGGGTTTCTGGAGTTGTTGGAACGAACTCAAAGGTTAGAAGACTTCTTGTTTACATAAAAATTGAGCATTAAATTTTAACTGTTGGTATTTTAATGTTAGGGATGTTTGAATTAACTACGGTAAGGTAAGATTAGGATGTGAAACTTCATGTCAGGTGTTCTGTGATAACCATGAATATGCAGTTCCTAGTCCTGTCTTGAACAGAGATGGACTCTGTGAATTAGTTCATGCTTATGGTTGATGTTCATTGTCTAGTTTATTTATAAGAGTGGCTGGTGATCTCATGGTGTTTTGTTACTGCTCTTAAATGTATAATCTTATTTAATGGGAGAGCCTCTTACTTCATTGAGCAAAGGAATTGGTAATGGCCATGTGGAAATACTTGAAAGAGGGGGGAAATGTGATAATTTTATTAAAAAGCAAAAGCCAGGAAGTTTGTACCGAATGCTTCACAACTTTTTTTTATGCTAATATTAAATAAAATTTTTTTAGAGATAAGAAGAAATAGTAGCCAGGTAATATTTGGTAGCATTGCCCAAGAGTTCATAGTTATCAATTAACATGGAGTGCAAAGCTACTCATTCTGTTGGGTTTTTATGAGCATTTCTATGCATTTTACTTCAAAGCATTAACACTGTGCCAGAGATTGGCAACTGTGAAAAATGTACTCCATAGAATAAATTTGTTTCTTTAGCCGTAGCTGCAATTGGTTTTGACTTTCCTGGACTTCTATAGATTGTTTCAATCCAGTGAAATGGGTAGTCTTGAAACTGGAAAAAGTGTCAGTCACTAGTTACCTTTAGAGACAGGTCTGTCCCAGCAGAAACAAATGAGATGTGGGGTACTGGTATGCTGAGAAGAAAACTGCCAAACCTGACTAGGTGCTTCTGAGCATGTTCTGATTTATAGAAAGTCAGTCATGTTTAAACGCCCCATCACAGTGTTGTCAGATGAGCTTTTGGAGATACTGGGGTAAAAAATGTTAAAGTTAAGTCACATTAAACATTTTTCAATTAAAATGAATTCAAGATTCCTTCTGGAATGTTTACTCTGGTGTATTTGTAAGCAGTTTCACTTCTCTGATAATATTCAGAACATGCAGTGAAGTACTTTTATTAAAGACAGCAAACAATCTATTTTTTTTTGGCTTTTAAGCTGAATTTTGCTGTAAGGTTATGTATCACATCAACAGAGCTTGAAAATTCAGTAAGCCATTGGGGTTGCAATTATAGCATTTGAAGTCACTCTGGGATGTGAAATTGAGTTACCTGCCAGTAGCCATTTCTACTATCAAGCATTTTGAACTTTTGTCCTGTGGGATACAAGGCATCTCCCAAGAATAACTAGTGTAAGGAGCTTCTATAAAAATTTTAATTTCCTAGTGCTAAATTTGTGAGTCTCATTTATTGTGCCTGCTAAGTGAGGCAGTTAAAATTGTTCAGAGTGATTTTTAAAAAGTCTTGTTTTTTTAAAACCAAAACAAACCAAAACCCCACCCTAAAAACAATGTTAAAGATCTTAGACATTGTTTTGGGTTCACTGACTCATTCAGATTTTCAGAATGGTCAGTTTTATGCCATAATTAATTTTATCTCCTTATGCCTTGCATTGTAATACAGTTTAGTTTATGTGGCTGTATATTGTTTTTTTTTTCAAAGGACTCATACCACATTCAGTACAGGAGAGAAAAATCAGGACCCATAAATATGGTGGTGTATGACTTCAATGTGCTTGTTTTTAGAGCTGAAATGCTATTCTGTTTGCATGCTTCTAAATCATCTGTTCAAGATATTACACTGTAAAGCATCACCCTGATTCTATTTAATCAATATGCTGTTATATTTAAGCTACTGCAAATTAGTCTTCAGCTATCTTTGTATTAGCAAATACTTAACAGATAAGGCTTTGGAAATTCAGAGCCTTCTCAATCAAATGGAAATAGCTCATGTTGGATAGGCTGACAGCTGCAGAGAAATTATAAATACAGTTTTCCACTAGTAGGAAGACTGAATATATAGTAATAAAAATAAGCTTGCAGTGGAATTGATATGATCAGCAAATAAAAACTGAAAATAGTGACGTGATGTGAATCTCAACATTTGTAATGTAAACATAAAAAATACCTTAACATGTAGGTGAGGGCAGCCAAATATAAGTCTTATAAGCCAATATATGTCTTATATAAGCTCACCATGAACTCTGTGTAATTCTCAAGGGATGCATTTCTTGCTTAAAAGTACTTACTGTCACACTTGACCTATAATCTGCCTAAATATTTGGAATCTCAGAGTTAAAAATTCTCAAATAGTATCAATGGCAACAGCACAGAAATTTCAGCTATACAATTCTATTTGCAACCTGGTAGTCCATAAAATAGTAGGAAGATTTTTTAGTAATTCAGGTACATCTATCTCATTTCCCACTACTCTCTTAATGGCACTCGTAGGTAGTAACCACTGGTCGTCTGAGCATGAATCCTCTAAATATCAGTGCTTATCTCCCTGGCTTTATACATGGAATGCTTAAGAAAATTAGTTAAAGGAATTCTGTGCTGTTTCTATTGGTCTAAAATGTACATGATAATAAACAAATTCTAAATTGAGCATAGTCTTTCTGGAATTCTTTTCAACACAGTTATTGTGAAAGCTGCTTTTTACAGCAGTAAGAGGCTAGGAAGTTGTCAGTTTCACTCTATCCACTTCTGGTGCTATATGGTTCTTCAGAAAATACATATAAGTACACACTTCATTTTCCAGCCTGAGATGGTTGAGGGCTAGTGTTTAGTGGCATTGTGCATTTTGCCCATTGAGCTGAAAATAGTGAAATTTCTCCTTCTGAAATCAGTTGTCTGCTGTTGCCTGCATGTGTAGGATAATTTTGTACACCCTCCCACCAGGCTACAGTTCCCCATAAGTACAATGATGATGCCACCACTTTCCTGTTTTAGAGGCACATTGAGAAAATGTATTAATTAGTAACTGAGGCGACCACAGAATGCACTGAAAGCAGAAGAAAAACTCAAGAGTACTTTACCTACAACTGAAATGGTCTTATGTGAAGTAAATAAGTCATGTGTTTGTATAACAAAGTTATCCCAAGGAAGAAGGGTGGATAAGAAAGAAAATGAGACTAATCTCTCTATTGAGGAAAGAAAATATGAGAAGTATGTGAATTTTGCAATTGAAGTTATGTGTTAAATTGATTTAATCAAGTACTATGGAAAACTTCTTTCTTTTAGGTAGATGGGATTTTTTGGTCTTCACCAAAATTCTTTATAAAATTCATTAAGGAGATAGAACTTGTCTCTATTTCAGGTAGTAAATGAATATGTCTTGAATTTAAGTAGTACAGATTACATGAGGTTTAGTGAAATTGGGCTTGCAGCACCCAATTGTGGCTTAGTTGTGTGTGTTGTAGCTAGAAGCTGGACAAATATGCATGTATGGATTTTGGATTCTTAGGATCTGCACATGTTCTGTGGACAACTCTGAAATTCTTGTGTAAGGATGAAGCTGAAATGATATGAAAGTCGTGTAACTCCTCTAACTGTGGATATGTTATATTGCATCATATTTTACGTAAGTTTGTGCATATGAAATAAATTTAATGTGGAAGAAAATGTCCCAGCACTTAGAGCTGTGATGTGGAGAATACTCTGTTCCAAATTTGGCATAACAATGGCTTTCCTATATTGGCAGCACAATACACTGGTAACTTAGTGAAGCTCTTCTGTAAGTTTATACATAATTGCACATGCTGGCTTCACTGATGACTTCATAGGTTGATTTGAGCAAAATCCAGGTGTCACTTTGAAATTCCAATTTAAACTATTTTTGTGGAATTGCACCATTCTGACTTCATTACGTGACACTTACTTCATAATAATAGTATTTCCCCGCCAGGAAGTATGGGTAAACAGCTGTAAAAGGCAGAAATGTTTCACTGCTTTAAAAAGTGCACACAGATATATGACATGTGTTCCATACAAGTGCATCTGTATGATTTGACATTCTACCCAAGTTCAGACTTCAGAGGAAAATCTCCCTCAGGTATTCACTGGGTCAGATACTCTTTTCACTATTCTTGATTTTTCTTTGTGGAACTGCCCTTCATGAACAGCAAAATAATTCTCTCACTGGCTTGTCTTAACTAGACCATTGCATTGTGATCCATGTAACTTCTGCCTATCAATGTATTTATGGATATTAAAGTTAAACAGTGGTAACTTTCCCAACTAGAAGTTTTGGGAAATTTGGAGATAAGGGAGGATATTATGGTTACACTCTGAACAAGCTATAGGTAGCAAAATGAGGTGGGTGAAAATAGAATGAACTGTTAGACTAACAGTAAAAAATAACTGAAAAATTACAACATAGTCTATTTGGAGGGAATGTAAAGTCAAATTCGCTTCAGTCACTCATGGCAACTGACATTCATGTGTTGCTCCTAAAATTGTACATAATCAAATGCAAGGGAATGGGGTAAGTGTATAAATGTTGGGGACTTCTCTGTTTTGTGTTCTCAAATGCACGTGTGTTCAAAGCCTGTGCTCCCATTCAAGAGGCAGAAGGGATTTTTCAGGGACATTCTAAAAAGTTTAAGAAAAAATTTTGGTGCTGTCAGCATCAGGGTCAAACAGCACTGGGGCTTTTTCAAAGAACAGTTTTAGTGTGAAGCATTCTTTTCCTCTCTCCCATTTAAAAGCATTATTCTTCCTGCTGTTGAATAGCATGGCAATTCATAACAGTCATTTAAAATTTACTTTTGATTCCAGCAGGACTTGGAAACAACAGGCTAAATTTTAGGTGTAAATTAAGTGGGTTATCTAGATTCACACTAATGCAGCTAACTCTACCTAATCAAGCAGCACATTTACTTTGCTTTTGCCTCAAAAAATAGCGACAAATTGTGAAAAAATAACTAACAAATGAATGCAGTTTATTTAGCAATTATAAAAGACTATGGAGTTCTTTGAAAACCTGGGAGACAGAATAGCTCTATATAAATACAAACGATTTCACTCAACATACACTGTTGCTGTAGGCATTCTAACAATACCCTTGCTAAGCTGTCTTTGTGATTGTTTGTGTATCCATAAACGGCTCACAATTGAAGAGGCCAGAAAATCACCACACACCGCCCCCCCCC